>AYEL01071214.1:0-102656 GCA_000484575.1 Olivierus martensii
ATGAAAAAATTTGCTTTTTTGGGCAGTCCAGGTTACGACAGGTTCACCAAACTTCGTCCAAACGAAGTAAATATGATTCTCATACACCTAGTAAGAAAAGGATTACGATATCTTTGGAATGTAAACTTAACATTATCAAGGATTTTGATAACAGAATGAAAATTTGAATTGGCAAAGAAGTGTTTGAGCTACCGGCATCCACATAAGAACAATCATGAAAGATGATGAAAGAATTCTCGATACGGTGAAAAATGCTCAATCCTCAAGCATAATTCGCAAACGTCATGGTATTATTGCTGAGATGGAAAATGCTGAAATTATGGTGTCAAGTGAATAATTTTTTACGTAACTCATTTATTATTATTATTTTTTTTAATTTTGTATTAATATGTATAAAGAACTGGAATTTTATTAAATATTTTTCTTCTAAACTAGTGTTTTTGTTACTCCTTGGTCCCAATTAAACCAAATTTATATGTATTTATATGCAAATTTCTGCCCCGACTTACGCGATTTTCGTCGGTCCCACCTATCGCGTAACTTTCGGAGTATTACTGTATATATATTCCATAGAATAAGATCACTTCAGCTTAGTAATATTTATAAATCTTTAAAATTTTATGTTTAGACAAGCTGAGACACGTTTGAACAAGTGTAGTATAAAAACAATATTACTTTTGGGATGATCTGATGATAGTATAAGCCGAACAATGAAATGAAATCCAGTTTAAAATATAAAATTATTTTTTCAGCATTATGTTATATTAAAATGTATATATTGTTCTTTGCAGCTCCTGCCAACTGTCTACAATATTACACGGGCATTTCCGGAAGTTTTAAGAGCTTTAATTACGATTCTAACAACCCACCGAGTGTCAGTGGTGGATATCCTCGAAATCTTAATTATGCCATTTGCTTTCGAAAAGAATCAGGTCGCTGCTGCATCAGTTACAGCGTAAAAAACGGTTCTGTCTTTGCTATATTCAACGTCGATTCTGGTGACGACCCTACAGTTAACGGTGGAGAAGCTGGATTGGGTGTAAATGAATGCCCAAGTGATTACATTCTATTGGGAGGAATTAGATATTGTGGTACTAGACTTAATCCTTCTACGGAAGAAGAAAATCCCACCGAAAATCTTCCAGTGACAGGTAAGTATACTCTTTTCGTCTTTCCTTTTTTTTATCGGCTTTTATTCTTCGAAAATTTCATTTTGCAGATTCATTCAGCGGTCCATTTGTGGCTACGTTTGTCACTGATGCCGAAGAAAATGCCCATGGATTTAATTTGGATTACCGACAAATCCCTTGCCCTTCTACTAGAAATGACTCATATTAGAAACGAAGACATCTTTATTTATTAAGACAATTTTTAAAGTCAGTTTAGCTGATTTATTTTAAATGATACATTATCTTCTCTTGTAAGAATTTCTGATTCGAATTGATATCTTCTATCCACTAGTGGAACAGGGAATCTGGTTGAAACGAAGATTGAAGCCGATAGAGTTATCGCTGCGCCTCTGGCTGCTCCTAAAAGATAAAACTATCGGTCCCCATCCGCCTGCAACACAAAAAAAATATTTAGAATGAAAAAAACCCACCTCTTTGCACACCTAATCAAAATCTTCTTCACTTACTTGATTTGACTTCTTCATCGAAAGCGCTATCTCCGCAATATTTAGTATGACTTAGAGTGAGATAATCATCTTGGCAATTATCCCCAGTTGTTCCTATTCCAAAGTCCGACCGTTTAATGACTCCTATCGAGCACATCCCAATTTCTTTTCTGATGCAAATGGAGTAATCCAAGTTGATAGGGTAACCACGTTCGTTTTCTCTGGGATGATGATAGTTGAAACTCTGGAGAGTTCCAGAAAGTCCTGTGTGGTACTGTAGACACAAAGCCGGAGCTGTTGAAATCAAATTGCACTATATTATTTGGAAAAAAAGAAAGGTTTTTAATTTAAATTAAAACTGACCTTTCCAAGGACTATCGCACTCGATTTGCGTTACTTTGATCTTCCATTTTCTTTCTAAAAAACTGTCGGTGGAAGCAGTAGCCATTAAAGTAAAAGGACCAGTAGAACTGTACACCTCCACATAAGCTTCGATAAACAATAAATTTAAATAAAATAAATAAAAGTTTAAACAATATAATGGAAGCAATATTTGCAATCAATCAATCTGTTTTCTCTTCGAGAATGTAGAGGAATAAGAAATTAGATTAGTTTATATTATGTTTTAAAATATGGAATTATTTTCCTTCAAAATATGGATGTTATGGTTACTTTTAATTTTATAATACTCAAGTTTTGGAAGAAATTTCAATAGATTTAAAAGAAATAACCAAGCAAAGGACGATCAAGTTTTGTTAGTTATCGATTTTTCTATACGATAAAAATATGTAAAGGTTATGTGATCTTCCTTCTAATCGGAGATAGAATAAACTTATAAGTTTCAAAAAGTTTTCTTGTTTTTATTGCACGATATAAACATTTTAATTATAATATATATGAGGTTTCAAAACTGAAAAATCACTTTCAGCCTGGAGGATGTCAGTTTTATTCACGGTTTCATACCTCCAGATTATTTTCAGGAGGAATCCGGACATTGAATTCCACCCTTAACTCGATGGCTCCTCCCATTATTTCAGAATGGACTAAGAACTGAACTTAGTCTTCCGAACTGATAAGTCATCAAATCGCACAATATATAAAAATGGCATCTAGTCAAACATTTCAAAGTCTTTCACTGCTGGTCAACAACTTGGTGGTATTGATCCGAAGGGTTTCAAAAGCTGGGGTAGATTCCTCCTGAAAAATCTGGAAATGTATGATCCGGAATGAAACCCATCCTTACAAGTAAAAGCAGACTTGCAATATAATTAATATGCTTCCACGGATCATCCAGCTAATCATTTTGTTTGATCAAACAAATAAATAAATAGGCCTTGTAAGTCGGCTAGACCGATTCGGCTTTCCCTCCTGAGGACCGGCTATCGATAGATAATGGATCTCACTCCATGAAAAATTTATTCCGAGATCCAGATCCGGATCATTGGTTCTCTCTGTACAATCCATCCACAGGGATGAACAACTTGTAGCAGGGCCTGCATCTAGATTGCCATCCGTTCCGATATATCGGGACCATCCCGATATAAATACGTAAAAAGGAAAAAGACTTGCTGAAAAAAAAAAGTAATCTTCCGAAAAATATGGTGTATCAACTACTTCTGCCGCAACAAGTTACATGTAATTGTGTTCTAAATAAAAAGTAATTATATTAAATAAATTTTTTACTTCATTTCTACACCCCCATTTCAGAGTGTCCCGACGAGGTCCCAGCTAGATATGGCAACCCTACCTGCATCAATCCTGCCAATTAGTGAAGTGGCGTCATCTATTAACAAAAAAATAAGAGTACTAGAAGGCTTTTAATTACATAAATAGGTCCATTAAAAAGAAATTCAAATTGTTGCATAAAATAAATTTCACTTTGGCAAAAATATTTCTATTATTCAATTCAAAATTAAATAATTCTTCCAAAACAAATAATTACCTTTGAAAATTTTTTAAATAAATAAATAGAAGTACTCGATAGATGGCGCCATATAGAAAGAATATCGTCGAAAATGGTCGAAATTCAAAACATTCCAACGATGAACAGTCGAATCAGTTGTTAATATTGTAATATTTGTTATATTATCAATATTATTATATACTTTAATCGTTTGTAATAATTGTAATAATAATTAATTATTTTAATTGTTTGTTATTAGTTTTAATTTTTTTGGATGGCCGCTATCGAGAAATAAATAGCAAAGAAAATTTCCAGTGACTATCTGTAAACTTTTTTTACAGTGGATAACGGAATTGGTCTACTGACCGTGTTGTCCGTAGTTGGAACCGCAAAATGCCGGCACCGCGTTGTTCCGATCTTGTCCCATCACAACTAGTGAATCCCGATCACATCGGCCCGAACTGGGATTCGGTCCTATCATGGAGAATTCTTCAAAATCTAGGCGGAATTGGCAGATCTGTTCGGATATTTTGTTCACTCGGATAGTACATGATCCCGATGGGACCGTCCCGAACGGATAATCGGGACTGACGAAATCGGTGCCATTTTCGGAAATGGTTCCACCACAAGTCTGGGTGACTGAAATAAAGATTAATCACTCAAGAGAATTAAATATTATTAACAATAGAAGCGGGATTCCATTTATATCCTAGCCGTGCACGTTTGGTGAGATCGAGTTACGCTCTACTTCATTTTATACATAATTTAGGTCGTATCCTATTTCTATAGGTTACAGTCTAACTACTTCGTTATCCGATGACATTTTAAGCTTCTGTTAATCTAAGGTCGTGGCCGTTCTGTCCGTCAATATATCAATTCGCGCGTCACCGATTTCGTAACTTCTATTGGTGCTACATAACAGAAACGTTCTTATCGCGGATAAAAATACAGTCAAAATATAAAAGAAAGTAAGACAATTAATGGAAATAACTTTCAGCCAGGATACGGGTGAAATCTGCTTCTAGAATAATCCGAACACAAAAAAAAATACTCACAGGAACAGCATACACCGAATCCTTGAGCGCAGGTACCCACCTTCTGCCCATGCTTCAATTTACACTCCTTACTATCTATGCAGATGCCCACTCTGCTTTCAATGCCTTCACAAGGTTCGTTACGCGAGAAGAACAAGTTGAACAAGCTCCCTAAATCAAAACTGAAGCTTAATGATGTTTTAGATTAATTTTGCTATAAAGCAAGATTTAATTAAAGTTAATGTTGATGCAAAATAACTTATAAAATTCTGTTATTTTTTTCTGATTAAAGAATCAATGTTCAATTTCTCCAGTCAAATAGTCGTTAGATTTAATTAGTAATTAAATTAAATTTTACGACTATTTGACTGGAGAAATTGACTGGAGTTACTATGACTGACTGGAGAAATTGACTGGAGTTAAATCATTATATACAATATTAATTTTTTCAGAATATTTACTCTTATAATCTTACGACTATTTGACTGGAGTTACTATGACTATTTGACTGGAGAAATTGACTGGACTATTTGACTGGAGTTAAATCATTATATACAATATTAATTTTTTCAGAATATTTACTATTATAATTTTTAGACTATACTGTACAGGATATTTCTATTATTATAGGTTATTTTTTATAACAAAAATAAACAATTTTTAATCATAAAAAAATAAAGTTTGAAGAGAGAAAATTTAACTATTGAATACTAGGTCCTACTGTATACTGTAGTATATATAGTCTAAAATAAATTTCAGAATTTTTTTCAGTTTATCACCTGATAAATAATCTGATCTCTTTAATACCAGATAATTTTTTTTTTAAACTAAAATCATGTCAGAAAATTATCCAGAAAAGTCAAGCAATTTATTATAGACAACAAATTTAAATTCAGAAAAATGACTATTTAATGGCCTTTAAACAGTAAAAACTACTTTTTTTTTTTAATTATATATGGGCGCTAACTCTACCATTATCTAATCCTTCATTCTAATGCTATGATATATTATAGGCAATATTATTTTAATGCTAATAAAATAAAGGTTCAAAAAAATATTTTTTTTTTTTTTATGAAGTTTAATACTCCTGCTGTGAGAATCGAATAATTGGTTGTAGTTCTAAAACTAATAAGAATATTAATAAAATAATAACACGACGAAAATAGAAACTATACTATATAGACTATGCAATATATGTACATTTTGCAGTTCTGGTGGTAAAATTGGAAGAAACCACGTCGACGGATTCGCAGCCAAAACACCCCCAGCACAGAAACAGGAAAAGTGTAATGCACATTTTCTATTTAACAGAAAAAAAAAAATTACTATAGAAGAGAATAAAATATGTAGTACTCATTCGAATTTCTTACTTACCGCGGTTACTATTCGTCGTGTTGGAGAATTCCGCATACTGTATGCCTAAATAATCGCTGAGTCTTTTAATTTAAATGTCTATTAGTAGAACACAGGAAGTGTTTTTTGGTTCATGAGGATCTATTTTTCTATCTTTTCTTTTTTTTTTTTAGTATAAAATAAGTAAATTGTCACCTGATATTTAAATCGCTAAAATAAATATGATAAATTAGTTCGTTAAACAAAGGCGGTTGCTTTCGTCAATTATAAAACAGATTGTTTGTACAAAGGGTTGTTTCTTGTTTAGAAATATTTCTGGAATTTTAATCGTTATTCATCTATGCGTATTTTTCTTAATCGCATCACTGAGCGCTTCCTCTTCCACGAAAGGAGCAATAGTTCCTGTTTATTTTTCCGTTAAATTCAATTATTTCAAAGTATTTAAAGAATAGTTCTGTCATTATTCAGTAGAAGAGACATATTCCGAAATGAATTTTTTTTTTTTTTTTTTTCACATTATGCGTTTTTATGTTGTTTGTTCCGTTTTAAACTTTACAGTAGATCGTCATAATATCTACTATACAGTATCAGTACAGTAGAACGTTAGAATATCTACGTCTGATATGAGAAAAGGATCAAGCAAGAATACTTCTAATTTATTCGAGGAAATCGGATCGAAGATTATGATTTATGATCATTAATTAATAGATACATCCATTAACATCTTTATTCCCTTTTTTCCCGGGGAAAAAATGATATAATCATGTATCGAGTTAATGATGATCCTAATAGCCAACAAATGATAAAATTTTGTATTCTGAAGGATAATTTTGCATCCATTATAATCCAACTTACTAAATAACAATTAATAAGTATTATTGTTATTTTTATTATGCATCACTTTTACTGTACTAACCTATTAATGTTCCTGCAATTTGTTTGTTGATTTTAGAGAATAAATATTATAAAACATGCGATTGATATCGATTCCTTGAAGTCACACCACCATATACCACAGGATTTTTTAATGATTCCTACCAGCAAAAACTGTCATTTCAAATAAATCAGCATTGAAGATGACTTCCCTCTTCGTCTTTTGAACCATTATGTTTGAAAGGAGGGAAAATAACTAAGAAAATTAAATAAAATAATGAGTTGCTTTGGGCAATAAATTAATAAAATTCAATATTTCACGCCGAAAATTTTATAATAATACATATGAAAGAATATTTTATAAGAATATAAAAATAACTTATTGCTTGATTTCTTCCTTAAATCGTTTCGAAAGATGTTTACATAATTTTTATTAAGGAAGTTATATATTTTAATAGAGAGCTACTATATTCTTAATACTAAACTGCTGAAAGTATTTATGCAATAATTTAATGAAACTGTTCATTAAATTAATGGATTGAATGTGGAAGATTTATAAATATTATGATTTTTATGCCCTTTTTATAAAGGTATATAATAATCATAATACGTATATATCTTCCGCCTTCAGGGCCGGATTTATCAATAGGCCGCGTCCTAGGGTCCCGCAATTCTAGGGGCCCCAAAACTATCAATCAGTTTTCAACTTTTACTATACAGGGCTGGATTTACCTATAGGCCGAATCCCAGGGCCCCGTGATTCTAGGGGCCCCAAAACTATCAATCAGTTTTCAACTTTTATAAATACTTTAAATAAGAAAAAAATGGGTTTTTATTAAAGTACTAGATAAAAAGTTCCTTATAAGTTATAAGGAGCCTTTAAAATTAGACGTAGCTGATTTGAATTTTTAACTAGATAAAAGGTTCC
The DNA here is from genome assembly GCA_000484575.1 of Olivierus martensii. Classification (NCBI taxonomy): domain Eukaryota; kingdom Metazoa; phylum Arthropoda; class Arachnida; order Scorpiones; family Buthidae; genus Olivierus; species Olivierus martensii. Next base: position 7,707 of record AYEL01071214.1, read on the forward strand.
TTATAAGTTATAAGGAGCCTTTAAAATTAGATGTAGCTGAGTTCCTTATAAGTTATAAGGAGCCTTTAAAATTAGACGTAGCTGATTTAAGTTATAAGGAGCCTTTAAAATTAGATGTAGCTGATTTGAATTTTTACCCCAAAGGCTTGCTTGTCCTAGGGCCCCCAAAAATGCAAATCCAGCTACCCCAAAGCCTTGCTCGTTCTAGGGCCCCTAAAAATGCAAATCCGGCTCGAACCTTTAAAATTAGACATAGCTGATTTGAATTTTTAGGGGCCCCAAAGCTCTTTAAAATTAGACGTAGCTGATTTGAATTTTTAGGGGCCCCAAAGCCTTACTCGTCCTAGGTTGATTTGAATTTTTAGGGGCCCCAAAGCCTTGCTCGTCCTAGGGCCCCCAAAGTTCCTTATAAGTTATAAGGAGCCTTTAAAATTAGACGTAGCTGATTTAAGTTATAAGGAGCCTTTAAAATTAGATGTAGCTGATTTGAATTTTTACCCCAAAGGCTTGCTTGTCCTAGGGCCCCCAAAAATGCAAATCCAGCTACCCCAAAGCCTTGCTCGTTCTAGGGCCCCTAAAAATGCAAATCCGGTTCTGTCCTCCTTTATATATTATATATTATAATTATGCTATTGATGATCCATACATAGGCTTGTATTTCAACACACTTCCTTAAATTATCCTATTTTATTATAATTTAATCATATATATCATAAACATATTATATTTCTTGTGTTTATTATGCAACACTTTTTGAAATTATTCATCTTCTCAACAGGATATCGCAAGCCTCTTATTTTCTATTCGCTTAACCGTATGTTTATCCGTTTCTAAACGAGTTTGTCACGTTTCCGGAACTTCGTTTTCTTGTAATTTATGTAATTTACTTCGTCCTTATGAAGACATTTTTCTTCCAGTTTGTTTACAATTTAAGGAAAAGTATCTTCGTGCGGTTGTAGTTTCTGTGCAATAAATTATATGCCAAACTTATATTTATGCGAATTTTGGGGTAAATATCGGTAACGTTTCTAGCGAACTCCAGATGGCGCCAATAGTCCGGTGCGTGGTGCAGCCAAGTTATAAATATTTATAGACCTTGGTGCGGCCGACTCAACCTTTTCATACCGCATCCAAAATTCAAAAGTATCATCAATAAAACACGAAAAGAGAAAAGAATTAATCAAATAATGAACTTTCTTATGATAAGAATTTCTTAGAATTCTAGGAATATAATTAAATTTCAGCAAATAAATCATGGATGAACAATAAATGGCTTAATTATGATCCGATGAAAATTTAAAGTTTATGTTAAAAAAAAAAAATCTGTTCAATAATCATTGTCCAAACTCCACACGGCTGTGTAAATTATACAGTATAGTATATAATATATATATATATTTTTTTTTTCTACCGAAATTCCTCGAATTTATTTTGTTTTCTACTTTCGTCATCTGTCAGTGTTCTGCACATTATCTCTCACAACACTTAACGTAAAATGGGTCAAAACAAAAAATTAATCGGGACCATCAGCCCCGTCTAGAAGTACTTTTGTTCTATTTTCTTCATTAGCATTTAGATTCAACTTGCATGCAATTAATCATTAAATTTCGATTATATTTTATATTATTTTAAATTTAGAATTTAATAAACATGTTAAGTGTGTTTTGTCTCTCACCTAAAATCGTTTCCTTCTTAGTATTCTTAATAAATAAAATTATTTTTTTGTGCAGTAATTTAATAGTTTTCCTTATATCTTTATTATTCACGTATACATTTAATTTCTTAATTTTTTTTTTTTTTAATTTTAATATTTTATATAATAAATAATTAATTATTTATTAAATAATTATATTTTTTATTTATTAATATAAGTATTATTATTTAAATTTAAATTCGTTAATAAATCGCTCTTAAATAATTAAAATATATATATATATATTATTATTAAAACTGCTGTAGCAATCCAAGTTGTGTTATGTGAACAAAATAAAAAAAAAATAATAATATATGATTAAAAGCTATAATTTTATTTTCCAAAATATGTAATTTGTTGTTGAAGAAATTATTGATGAAACCCTCACGACAAATTCTGGAAGACCCAAATAAATAAACGATAAAGATAGTTGCGACACGTAAAAATAATAAAATTATATATCATCTCCAATTATTCGAATTTATCTGTGTCAGTACTGATAATCTAACTGAATACTGTAATAAAATATTTTCTTTTGTTTTTTTTTTAATATAAAATAAAAAGTGAATAAGCATTTTATAATATTGCAAGAACAACCGTTTCCTTTCATTAATGTAGAGAAGTCAATGAAACGTTAAAGTATGTACATTGTAGACGGGTGTGGTTTAACTCAACCGTCAGAGATTAAAAAACGCATTTTGATAATTGATGTTGGAATAATCGTCGCTTTATCGCACCACCGAACAACGCCATCTTATCATAGAAGGATAACAACAAAGCCAAACTGTTTAGATTACTAAATTTCAAGAAAAAAGAAAAAAAATGTCAACTGTCTCCTATTCTTGTTATTCTGTTATCACTAAAAGCAAATAGAATTTTGGGAAAGTAAACAAGATACAGTCTTTTACAGGAAAACGACCAAAAAATTTGTTTTTACTTGTAAAATATTTTAACTTCCGTCTTCCATTATTTACTTTATTTTGTTTTCTTTTTATTTGAGGACAAACTTCATCCGCTGGAAAGGAGTTGGCCCATTCAAATCTTTCGGATCTAAAATTATGACACGGATATAATAAACATTCCGCAAAGTTTTGTTTGTGATTGAGAGCGAGTCTATTTACTCACTGGTAAATAGGGTGAGGAAACGAGAGGAAGTGGATGACCAACATTTAAACTAAATGTTAGAACCTATCGGGGTGTGCCGGAACAAAATTGGTCAGCGTATCAAACGAAGTGAACTTGGAATTCTAAAAGAATTGGATCGGTGCATCTATCGATTTTCTAAGAATAGTTATTTTTTAAAATTAATGCGTAATCGGTTCCAGTTAATAATCTTTTCAATGGTTCAAAAAAGAATCGACATTTTTCTTGTTCTTTTTATAAAAGAAAGTTTAGTCTTCTCCTGATCTGTTTGCATTACCTGATTGTAGTGAGATCTCGAGAGAGTTATAGAGAATTTGGTGAAACAGGATAATAATCTATTTAAAAAATTGTCTACATATTGAAAAATATATAAAGGGTGAAAACACTTTGTCGTAAAATTTTGTGCACTGATAGGGGACCTCGAAACAAGTCGAAAATGTCTAATGAACACATGGTCTAAATGGCACGATTTTCGAATTATAATCCTTTAAAGCTAGCCAATCATCATCGAGTATACAACGCGTCGCGTTGCCAAGACGCGTCCCATTGCGTCGCTCTCCTATTTACTACCAAGTAATAAGAAGGCGAGCGACGCGTCTTGGCAACGTCATGCATCGTGACGCTTTGTGTACCTGACGATGATTGGCTAGCTTTAACGGATTATAACTCGAAAACGGTGCCATTTAGACTGTGTTCATTAGACATTTTCGACTTGTTTCGAGTTCCCCTATCAGTACACAAAATTTTATCACTAAGTTTTTCTTCAAGTTTTTCTAAAGGATGAAAGATGGCCGACTCGATAGAATAAATACAGTAAATCAAACAAATCGACATATATAAATTTATATTCTTGATAAAATTGGATCTTAAAACATATTCTAATAATTTTTACAGGAAACTAATAAAAAATATGTTTCTCTCCGTTCATAGGACTGTAGATAAAAATTTTTAATTTTATCATTTTCAATAGCATATTTTTTACTCTTACGCTGGAACAAAACCATTCACGTAAATATCTTCATTTATAGTGTTAAATATTAATATTTTAAAACTGTTTTCCTAATGAAAAAGAAGATATTTAGAATTTTAAAGATGCAGGATTGAAAAGAATGTCATCAAAGTCATTTTTCCTACTAAATTTCATAAAAATCTGCTACATACAGTAGTTCGAACGTTATTATGGTAAATCCCAGAAGTCTGAATGCTCTCCATTTTTAAATATGAAAGTTATAAAGATAAAAGGTCATATTAAGGTTATCTTTAATTGACTGACTTTCCTGTAAGTTTCATTTAAAAAAATCCTTTAGAATGTTTAATAGCAAAATATATCCCCGCTGAATTTCATAAAAATCATTCAGTTATCATTCAAATGTTATTAGTAGTAAAGACAATAACAGATCTTATAAGCCCTATTTTCATTTAAAAAATAGAAAAAAATATATAGGAATATTATTACATAACAACTAGTGATAATGATTCAACGAATGAAAATCGTTGTTGTAATTTTTTCTGTTTTAGGAAAAAAATTGGATAGGGAGTTCCGCAAATTACCATCTTTCGCTAAGAAAAAAAAAAAAAAAGGTATAAAAATAAAAAAATATTAAAAAAAACAAAAAATATAATAAATATGTACAGTCGAGAACAAAAGTAAATCGCCACTATACCGCGTCGGCGTGAAAAATTACGTCACGGCTTCAAATGTGACGGAATCGGCAAAGTAGACATTAATAATGCATAATAATGTCGAATAACGGGCGTTCCATTGTCAAATATATATTTTTAATACTTTCAATCGAATAAATTGAAATAATATAATATATTAAACAAATAACTATTAGCATAACAACGTCAGACGAAAACTCTTCGTTCTACGTGATCCAGCTTTAGCAAGAAACGTGCGTCTGGAAAACATCGTCTGCTAAAGTCTCGTAGCAACGTGAACGGCATTCGTTTAAATTGTGTGCCGAAAATTCACGCCACAGATGCTCTCTGACCGTGTGAAATGACGTCAGAAGGCGGTTTCCCGCGCTGAAACCGCGTTAATGAATACCAACCTTTAAGATCCAAATATTAAAAGCCGCCGAAAATTCACGCCACAGATGCTCTCTGACCGTGTGAAATGACGTTAGAAGGCAGTTTCCCGCGCTGAAACCGCGTTAATGAATACCAACCTTTAAGATCCAAATATTAAAAGCGTAAATATTCTAAAAGACAATTCGTATTTATAACTAAATTAGGAAATAAGAACGGAGATTTTAACTTTTCGATATTTTTTTCTTATTTTACCTTTTGCAATTATTCTTCTTCTCTTAATAAACGGACTGATTTTATGAATATAATTCTCGATTACAAACAGTTCAATATAAAATAAATAACTTAAATAGCGAAATCAATTGCGTCGATTTATTTCAGTGTAATTGGGACGAGTGCCGATTTCATTCAATTTAATGCCCGACTTTAAACTATATATATTTTTAAATCTATATATTTAAGATATAAATACTAAACGAAGACGAAAAATGAGTAATTTTAGTCTTTATCCTAAAAAAATACATATTTCATAACATTATCGAAATTTAATTATTTTTTCTTACCGTTCTTAAACTCATTCTTACAATAATTGTAACTTTATTATATGCGTTTCTGTCGGGCGTTTGAATTAAATACTTTTCTGGACCATATTGCCAAACACCGATATCCCTCTTCAAATAGCTGACCAGATCCATTCCTAGAAAATTTGCCAATTCTGCAGAAGTTTTAACCACTCGAAATTCGGAGGTAAACGTATCGATATTTGATTTCTGAAAGAATGGAATATTAATTTTTATACATTATATTCTAACTAATCTCCTTTATATATTTATATTTTAACAATGTAAAAGTATTCTTACCACGGTATAATCTTGTATATTATCATAGTTATATGTATATACGCTAGTCAGATCAAATTCAATTAAATCGAAACATCGTCCGAAAAATACTACGCTTAATAACGGGAATGTAAGGATGCTCATTCTCCAAATGTTTTTTAATTATTATATTCCTGTCAAACACACAAAGCGAAAATTTAGTATTATGTCTTAGCGTATCATTAATTGCCTCGTTTTATAGTCTTCTAATTTATCTACATCCTTAGTGGAAATAAGCAAAAAAAAATCGATGCATCCTGTCAAGATTTCTTATCGTCGTAACATTTACAGTATTCATTCCAAAGAGATTAAAAATAAATTTTTGTCGCAGTATGATTTGATCGACAATAAATATTTATTAATACAAATTTTATGAATAATTTTATTAACTAAAAGAGTGCATTAATAAATCGAGGTTATTTATCTATATTTTGTAATTATAGAAAAAATTACACAGTGAAAATATAGAATTGTTTGAAGATAAGAGAATTTTGACACTTTTAGGCGAGTCTTTCTTCGAACAATTTTGAAACGGAAAATAGAAGAAAGGAAATAATTTCCGAACATTTTCAAAAGCTAAACCGACTTATCTTTTAGTCTATTATTTATTTTATATAAATTTATATTTCATTAGCAGTATCAAAATTGATACAAATTCAATCAAAACTTAAACTGACTTATTTTTAATTTATTATTTATTTTATATAAATTTATATTTCATTAGCAGTATCAAAATTGATTTCAAATTCTATAGTAACAACTTATAGTGGATCGAGGGAGTCGTCATACTTTTTCTTTTTGACCCTAAAACTCATTAAATTTGAATATTTTCATTTCATATTTTAATTACATAGTGAAAATATAGAATTGTTTGAAGGTAAGATAATTTTCACCCTTTTAGGCAAATCTTTCTTCGAACAATTTTGAAACGGAAAATAGAAGAAAGGAAATAATTTCCGAACATTTTCAAAAGCTAAACCGACTTATCTTTTAGTCTATTATTTATTTTATATAAATTTATATTTCATTAGCAGTATCAAAATTGATACAAATTCTATAGTAACAACTTATATCTAGTTTACAAATTATAGAAAAAAGAAAAAATAATAATACTAGTTTTGATTAATAATTTGCTCAGCATCAATTACATCAGAGATTATTTCTAAGTTATATTGGCATTAATTGGATTATCATCATGGAGAGCGCAACAGCACTTTTTTTTTGAGATATCCAAATTGGCTAGATTAAACTGAATGGGATTTATTTTAAATGGAAGATTATATTTTAGGATTATGTTTAAAATTTTGTTTTCGATCGACCCATGGGGACCCATTTACAATGTGCATATACTAAACAATTATCGCCACAACAAAAAAACATGAAAAAACATTCGAAAGCGTGTAACAAAAGCTCTAATAGATCGTTGTGAATGCAGTCTTTTTTAAATGAAGTGAATTGCATTTTTATTTATATTGTTAGTTATAATATTTCATATAGAAATTTGATACATTTGTCCGATTTGTACATATAACTTTGTTTAAACCTTACTTTATTAACCAGGGCCGGCTGAAGGTACTGGCAACTCGGGAAGTTGCCCGGGGCGCGTCATATAAAGCTCTGTATATAGAAAATACCGTCATCCTTATCCCCGATCAGTTGACGCTTTTTACGGCCGCTCATTGGATAGCGGTACGTCACGTGACTAATTCCACCATTTTCGTCTTAGACCATGTGGAGATCTGTAGGCTAACTACAACAAATTAGCTTAGCGATGCCTCAGTGTTGTCGTACGGCTGTTTTAATCAACCGAAGCGCGGGGGAAGGTTATTTCACAGCATACCGTCAGGAAAAAATGACCAAAAACTGCGAAAAATATGGATTCAGAGAATCAGGAGAAAAAATTGGACTCCTACTATTCATTCCAGACTTTGAGGTAAGGAATGTGCATTCTCCCCTCTTATTTGTAATTATCGGTACCTAATTATCTATGTTTTACTTCAAATGAGGTCAATTGTGTCATTTTAATTTTCATTCTAAGGACCATTTTACCAATGACCAATATGAACAGAACCGCGCTGACGATCGAAGAAAGCTAAAGCCGAATGCTGTTCCAAACATTTTTGTTTATCAGCCACTTATAAAACAGAGGAAGCCTCCAAAGCAAAGAATACCTGATTCCAGGCAAGAGAAACGGGTATGTACAAGATGAAATATAATATATATTGTATGTCAGTAGTTCTTCATATAAGTTATAGGTGTTTTCTATAGGTTAAGCTATAGTAGGACTATATAAGCTATTAAACACATATATCTTATATGAAGTTTTTACACTTGTTAAATGTATTTTTAAGAGAAAAAAGTTAATAATATTTCAATTTTTCTACAATTAGATCCAGAAAGAACTTGAGAAAACAGCAGTAATTGAACCTGGTAAGATTTTGTCCAAATAATGGTAATGTATTTATCTCATGATAAATTAATGTCATTTTAGCATGAATCTTGTATTTTTATTTTTAGAAAATATGGAAGAAAGTGCTGTATATTACATTACATCATGGTTCTGTGGCAGAACAATTGTATATTTTAATTGACAATCAAGAAAATATTCCTGATCAATGCTTTCAACTACAATGTGCAGAATATGAAGAAGAAATCAATGATTTGAAACTAAAATTAGATGAAGAAAAATCAAAATGTTTTAATTTATAAAGAAAATTAAACCTGGTCAGGAAAGAAAAATGCTATGCTATAAAAGCATCAGATACATTAAAGATAGGTATCAGAAATCTATACAAATCTTCTTGCAAAAAGAAAACCACATGAGAGGGAGTAGATGGTCAGATGAAACACTCAAAAAACTTTTAACTAATGCTGAGGATATTGTTAATAATATGGAGTTTTCCAAGTGTCATCAAGTGGGCCAAAAATTATTAAAAGTGTATTTCACTTGTAGAATTTATTTTATAAGGAAAACAAATGCTATGTTCAAAGAAAGCACCCATACAAAATGTGGAAGTAGAAGCATGGGAATGAGAAATGCTATTAAAAATGTAAAATAAATAAAATTGATTGTCTGATTATTGCTTCATTGTTTCTAATTGTTCTTTTTTTTATTAAAAACAAAAGTTTTTAACAAAATGTAAAAACTTTTTGCTGGTTTTAATCTAATAACTTATAAAACAGACCTGAGTGTTACACTTAGTTAAGCTTTTCTCAGATGACAAGTGCATAGATTTACACGAAGAATAGACAAAAAAAGCAGCACAGAACATTATCATTTATTTTTTTATGCCTGTTCTTTGTATATGTGAACTTATCATATAATGAAAACAGATAGTTTTGCACTATATGAAATAATTTTTAATACCTATTTTTAATTAATTTTACTTGATGTTATAGTAAAAAACTGGATTTATTTTATTTTTCAGATATCTATTAATGCAGAGTTTAGGATTCTAGTTATTTTGACTGAAATTAATTTATATAATGAAAATGAATTATGGTCAAGATCAAATCAGAATTATATATACTCATAAAAGATAGTAGTAACTACCTGTGATTAGTAATTAATAAAATTTTTTCTTCTTAATTTGTAAAAGTTATTAAATAAGAAGAAAAATTTGATTTTACCTATGGATTTATATTTATAAATTATTTTTTCATTTGAAAAATATTTTAAAAATGTTTGATTATATAATTTTAATAAAGGAAATAGCTATTAAACACATATATCTTATATGAAGTTTTTACACTTGTTAAATGTATTTTTAAGAGAAAAAAATATGTCAGTAGTTCTTCATATAAGTTATAGGTGTTTTCTATAGGTTAAGCTATAGTAGGACTATATAAGCTATTAAACACCTATAGCTTATATGAAGTTTTTACACTTGTTAAATGTATTTTTAAGAGAAAAAAGTTAATAATATTTCAATTTTTCTACAATTAGATCCAGAAAGAACTTGAGAAAACAGCAGTAATTGAACCTGGTAAGATTTTGTCCAAATAATGGTAATGTATTTATCTCATGATAAATTAATGTCATTTTAGCATGAATTTTGTATTTTTATTTTTAGAAAATATGGAAGAAAGTGCTGTATATTACATTACATCATGGTTCTGTGGCAGAACAATTGTATATTTTAATTGACAATCAAGAAAATATTCCTGATCAATGCTTTCAACTACAATGTGCAGAATATGAAGAAGAAATCAATGATTTGAAACTAAAATTAGATGAAGAAAAATCAAAATGTTTTAATTTATAAAGAAAATTAAACCTGGTCAGGAAAGAAAAATGCTATGCTATAAAAGCATCAGATACATTAAAGATAGGTATCAGAAATCTATACAAATCTTCTTGCAAAAAGAAAACCACATGAGAGGGAGTAGATGGTCAGATGAAACACTCAAAAAACTTTTAACTAATGCTGAGGATATTGTTAATAATATGGAGTTTTCCAAGTGTCATCAAGTGGGCCAAAAATTATTAAAAGTGTATTTCACTTGTAGAATTTATTTTCTTATAAGGAAAACAAATGCTATGTTCAAAGAAAGCACCCATACAAAATGTGGAAGTAGAAGCATGGGAATGAGAAATGCTATTAAAAATGTAAAATAAATAAAATTGATTGTCTGATTATTGCTTCATTGTTTCTAATTGTTCTTTTTTTTATTAAAAACAAAAGTTTTTAACAAAATGTAAAAACTTTTTGCTGGTTTTAATCTAATAACTTATAAAACAGACCTGAGTGTTACACTTAGTTAAGCTTTTCTCACGCGTAGCAACATCATCTCTTTCACCAAATATTGAACTTCTTGCAAAAGAAAGGCAATCCCAAGTTTTTCATTAGAGTTGCAACACTATATTATTTTATTATATGTAATATCAACGCTATGTATACTTACATATCTGTACCTTGTCTTTTTTAAATAAATACTATTATTATCAATTGTGTTTGTTTTGGCCGGTGGCCCATCATAAATTTTTCTATACGACCCCCTACCAAAAAAGGTTGCCCACCCCTGAAGTAGAACATTCGATTTTCAATCTCTCCCCGTTTTTCAGAATAGACTTTGAAGCTCAGAGCTTAACTTCCTAGAGGTTGACCATATAGTATAGTTGAATATTAGTTATTCGGGCGATAAAGTGTACTCTTCATATGCTTCGTTTCTTCCCTTGTAAGTATCGGCTCAATAAATACTAAATAAATATAAGTTTAATCACTCTCCGAAAATCTTTTGTCAACATAAATTCAATCGTTTTTTGCATTTCCTCGAAATGAGCCATAATAAAAATAACTGTACACGGTTTATTTGAAATAAGCGGTAAGCAGCGTAAGCTATAAGCTTGCCTACTTGGTGGTTGCTTGTTTTTAGTTTTCTTTATTTTTTTAAATTAAATAAATACCTAAAAATGTCTGGTAGAAAATACAAAAGCGGAGCTGAAAAACGAAAAAATACAATGAAATAGAGAAACAGAAAGGAGCAAATACTAGTAAGCAGCGTAAGCTATAAGCTTGCCTACTTGGTGGTTGTTTGTTTTTTAGTTTTCTTTATTTTTTTTAAATTAAATAAATACCTAAAAATGTCTGGTAGAAAATATAAAAGCGGAGCTGAAAAACGAAAAAATACAATGAAATAGAGAAACAGAAAGGAGCAAATGTGCCAGAATTTCAATTTTTTTTTAATTGAAAAATAAAATTGAGAATCTAAATGATATAGATGCAATAATAAGAGAAAAAGAGAATAACTTACCTGAAGAGAAACAGAAAAAACTACAAAATATATATAACTGTAACGAAGAATTACTAGAATTAGAATCACAACCGAGAACATCTAAAAATAATGTTGACTTTGACAGATATTCAGTACCAGACAAAAGTATACAAGATCTAGACCACGACCAAAGAGACGAAAGAGGCAGAAGAGGCTTTAGAAAATGCAGAGTTGCTTGCTAAATATGTTGACGTAGGCTTGTGGCCTACACAACTAAATGACAATTTTATTAATCACTGTCTCTCACTTGAAATGACTTATTTCCAAAACAAAGATCCAATAAATATATATTCAGTTTCAACAAGGAATTATAAAGAACAAAACAGATTATTTTCAAATAAGTATTTTACGAAAAAAATTAAAAATGATCAATTACTGAAAAGATCTTAGTTATGCTATTCTACCAGTATGTGAAGTATTTTTTTGTCTAGTTTGCAAACTTTTCTCTAAAATCTCTTCTCAACAGACAAGCGGATTCTCTGACTGGAAACATATAGGAACTTTTTATAGTCATGAAAATTCTAATGAATATAGAAATCATTATTAATGTGATTAACACGTAAAGAAAATAAGTCTGTTATTGACAAGCAGTTGTAGGAGCAACTAAGAAAAGATACCGAATATTACCACAATGTCCTAAAACGTGTTATTGCAGTGGTGAAATATTTAAGTGTAAGGGGGTTAGCATTCAGAGGTCACGAGGAAATATTTGGCTCTCCACACAATGGTAATTTTATATGTAGGCTACTCTGGAATTATTAGCAGAATTCGATCCATTTATGCGCGAACACATCCAACAATGAGAACTACGACCAAAACCTTTCACATTTACTTATCAAAAACAGTTTATGAACAAATAATAGAGATTATGGGAAAACAAGTAATAAAAACAATTATAGTAGAAATAAATAATGACGATGCAAAGTACTATTCAATTGTGAATGACTCGACACTACTGTACATTTATTCCACAATGACCAAGTAGCTATTATATCAATAGTACGATATTGTTTTGAGGGAAAACTGCATGAACGATGTGTATCTTTCATCAAAATTAGTAGTCACAGTGGCTTATCTTTATTCAATTCCTTACAAGAATTTATAGAAAAAAAATGGACTGGCACTAGATAATTGTAGAGGAGTCTTTTGACAACGCTGCAAATATGTCCGGCCGATACAATGGTGTGCAAGCATATCTCAAACAAGAAAATAAATGCGCTGATTACGTGCCGTGTTCTGATCATTCCCTAAATCTAGTTGGCGGGAAAGCGGTTAAAGTTGCAACTCAAATTAGGAAATTTTTCGTAGTAGTGCAAAAATATATGTTTTCTTTTCTGCATCTGCACATAGGTGGGAACTTCTAAATCGTGAAAAAAAAACTGAAATTTTCGATAAAGAGTTTAAGCTTAGACTAGATAGTTTTGTCACTATGATGCTGTTAGAGCTTTAAAAAAATAGTTTCGGTGATATGAACATATTAAAAATGTTTAATGACAATATAGATGAGAAACTTGATTTTCGAATAGAGGCACGGAATTTATATAATAATTTGGAAAACTTGAAACTGCAATTTTCACTGTTTTTGGGAAGAAATTTTAGAGAGATTTAATTTAGTTAACAAAAAAGTACAGACTCCAGGCTTAGACATATGTGAAGGTAAGAAATTAATTACGTTATTAGAAGCATTCGTGAACAACATAAGAGAACAATCAGATCAGAAACTAAACGAATACGAGGAGAGAGCCAAACAATTAAGTACTAATGTGGGAAAAGAATACAGTGATATAAAAAAGAGACATAGGCCTATTACTTCAAAATTTTCGGATAAATTTACAGAGACTCTGTAGATTTTATTTGTAACCGCTTATTTCAACGTTTATTTGTAACCGCTTATTTCAAATAAACCGTGTAGAGCAGAAAAATTTAACGGGATACGCTAAACATTGCATTAGATAAGTTGATTACGGATTTAAAGTGAAGAGGCCATATCAATGGGGAATGTAGCAAAAGATTCAAATTTTTAATGCATTTGCAAGACATTAACATCGAAAATATTAACTTGGAAAGTGCACGTAATATTGCTGATTATTATTCGGATGACATAAACGAATATTTATTCAATGAATGCATTCAGTTAAAATCCTACTTAAAGAAAGAAATTTGTCGATGTTTTTTCATATTGCTATACAATCTTAAAAATTTTTTGGGTATTGCCAATCACCAGCTGTGAGGCGGAGCCATCCTTCTCCAGGATGTCCTATAGACCTATAGAAAACAAATATAGGAGGACAATAATGACGAATGAAAGATTAAATTATTTATCAATTCTTTCCATAAATTATGATTTAACCAAAAATTTACAATGTGATGATCAAATAAAAGATTCATCGCAAAAAATGCAGAAGAATTACTCTTTAAACGCTTTTAATGTACTAAAAATATTTACATTATTAAAACTTTTAGGTTTTATTTTATTTTAAGTATAAGTATTATTTTTATTTATTTTTTCTGTTTATATTCTTGACTTGAGAATTTGTTGTTTCGTTTTTTGTTTGTTATTAAAAGTAATTACTAATACATTTTCACTTATGTTTGATGTTTATTATGTACAAAATTTTTTTTTTCATTATACAGTAACTGTATTTATATACAGTTATAATGAAAGTTTATGTATCCAAGTGTTTCAAATAAAATAAAGTTTTTCAATGACTGTTGGCTATAATTTTCCTATTTAAAAAAATGGTAAACAGTTTTTTGACAAAATGGCGAATGAATCGCCACAATTAACCCAAACTTGGGTTAATTGTGGTGGGCCCCCAAACAGTGTTAGCCCAGGGCTTCTAAAGTTATTGGTCTCCCCTGGTGATTACTGTAGCGCTAACTCAAAAGAAAATTTTACGACTGCTGAGTTGCACCCCTCTAACTGCTGAAAATTGTAAAAATTTTTCAAATTTATTAGTATATTGCAACTCTCGTTTAATATAATATAAAATTTTCATTAATAGATAGACCATTCGAAGAGCATGCTGAAAAGTGCTTTTTAATATTATACACTCAATATGAGTTAATAAGAGGGCCGGCTTTATGATTGCTGGCGCCCTGGGCAAGCTGAACTTCGGCGCCCTTTTTAAGTATACAGTAAAATCCCGTTTAACGCGAGCGATACGTTCCAAATAAACCAAGCGCTAAACGAAACAGTGTTAAACGAAGTCATCTTAACACGTAAATAATGAAGTACGTGAAACAGAACAGTGAATAAAAATATGTTTACTATTTTTTTAATTTTATTTTGTAACATGTATTATTACTAATATCGATTTGTATTCATAAATCATTCACGAAAATCGAAAATATAAGAATAAATAATTTATGTTTGTAATAAAGTTTCTTCCTCAATTGATACTTTTTGTTTTTTCGTATTATGTTTCTAATAAAGTTTCTTCCTCAATTGATACTTTTTGTTTTTTCGTTAAGAAGTCATCTAACGTCGTTTGTCTTTTCCTTTTTCCTGAATTCAGCAAGCAATCGTCGATACCGAGACATCGCATATATGACACTTCGTCTTGTCTTTGAACGTCTATCAAAATTTGGATCATTTTGTATAACTGATCCATAATTTCCATAATAGTAGTTAAACTTGTTTTGAGAAAATCCGTTGCAAGTTCCTTTTTCTCCTCCTCTTTTTTTTGCATATTTTAAGCCCTATTTCCAATCAGAGGGGGACAGGACCAATTCCAACTACGGCCAATTCCATCCGGCCCCTCCACCCACAGCAGTGGAGGGAGGGGCCGGATGGTGAATTTTTTTTTGCATATTTTAAGCCCTATTTCCAATCAGGGAGATTATTAAGGGGACAGGACCAATTCCAATTCCATCCATCCGGCCAATTCCATCCGGCCCCTCCACCCACAGCAGTGGAGGGAGGGGCCGGATGGTGAAGAACGGGGATCACCGGGACGGGCCCAGTACTCCGAAAAAATCCGGGACGCGAACCCGGTCCTCCTGCATGGTGCACCGACAGCATTATCACTCGGCCATCCGGCCGCCTGCTCCTCATCTTTACAAACGCTTACTCTTGATAACCGATCATAAATATGAACTGTGACTCCAGCAAACTTTCGTATATATTATACTACACTGATATCAAACGCACCGTGAGAAGGTATAGGATTATTAAAGCAACAAATTCGTGCGATTTCGGATTTATGTGAGTATAATGGTTTGAAAAACCGCGTCAAAGGGAATCAATAAAAAATATAGAATTCGAAAAAAAGCCGCGTTATATTGAAACAGCGTTAAGTGGGGTCTTACTATAATTATAGAAATTTTCACAAAGAAAAAACTAAAAATATAGAAATGAGATTATTACCTGGGTTATATTTTTAACAAACAGAGATTTCGGATTTATGTGAGTATAATGGTTTGAAAAACCGCGCCAAAGGGAATCAATAAAAAATATAGAATTCGAAAAAAAGCCGCGTTATATTGAAACAGCGTTAAGTGGGGTCTTACTATAATTATAGAAATTTTCACAAAGAAAAAACTAAAAATATAGAAATGAGATT
The DNA here is from genome assembly GCA_000484575.1 of Olivierus martensii. NCBI lineage: Eukaryota > Metazoa > Arthropoda > Arachnida > Scorpiones > Buthidae > Olivierus > Olivierus martensii. The sequence continues at coordinate 23,792 of AYEL01071214.1, forward strand.
ATTACCTGGGTTATATTTTTAACAAACAATGAACAATAATATTGTTTTTATGAAGCGATATTTGAACAGTATGAACAATTAGCCTACCTAAAACTTTTTTTTTCTAGACTAGCTCAGCAAATCTTTTCATGGAACTTTCTATATATTCTTTTCATTATCATATTCTATAGACAAAATTGCCAAAGAGCCAGCGTCCACAATAATAGATATTGTAAGATTATTCTTAATGTTACCCACAGATTTTGCATGACATCCAGTAACTTATTAGTGTTTATGAATGTAATTTATAATTTATATATTGTTGGAAATAGAGAGAGAAGGCACTACTCAATGGTTTATAATTTATATAGTTGGTATAGTTGAACGAAAGATTTAGAGGCCGTACTCAAAGGTTTAGCCCATCGTATCTTGTTTTATTTCAAATATTTTATGATCATTATCCAAAATATAAAAAATCAAATTACCCTTCCACAAGTGGCTTAACACATATGTCATAAACTTCTTCTTGGGTGGATGGCATATCAAATACATTATCATAGGTAAAGGCTTTATCTTTTCCCAACCACACTTGTGGTTCCCTTGGTGTAACTGAAGTACATACATGGCACATATCAATGATCTCTCTTGAGATCTGTGGACGGATCCTGAAAAATATATATTTTAGTATAAAAAAAATAGAAAAATAAAAATAGAAACTTAGAAATAGAACAGAATAAAAATAGAAACAAAGCTAATAGAAACTTTTACATATTGTATAGTAAGTTCAATCTGTTTACAAAAAATTACAGTTGATATAACAGATCATCATATAATAAATTAAAAAAAATACAAAATAGTTAAACTGTTTTTGTAGTTTTGAATGTTTTATCTATCTGTTCTAAAAGATCTAATTTTACTGTTTAACTGCAAACAAAATCTTTGTTTGCATTCCCCTTTGGATCAATATCAGTTTAATCATTGCAGATTATTGTATCTCAAAGGAGAGTAAAAAAAAAATAAACAAACCCACATATCTAGAATCTGTTGTTGTAACATTTCTCTTTATTCAACAACAGTTATCTTAATTACTTTCAAATATATCATAAAAAATCAAATGCAGAGATAAATTAAAAATATCTAAAAAAAAAACTGTATAATTTTATAACGACTTAAAATTATCAATTTTTCCAATAGCAATACGAGCGATATTTTTTGACATATTTACGATGCAAGGTATTTGTAATAAAGATATTTATAATTGATAACTTTCTACTTGAATTGCATACAGTACCTTCATACTGTATATATTTTGTATACTGTTTACTGCATGTAGTAACTATCAATATTTTAAATAAAAAATTCTAATTAAATTGGAACATTTAGAGATTTTTAAGTTTGGTATATTATCAGTGATATTATTGCCTTGATTATTGTTAACAGTTCTAGTAACCGTTCTTCTTCTAAGTTATATGGATGTTTTAGCTGGTGCTTTTTCCTCCGATTGCGCTGTTAACAATTTTTAATATAACCCCTTGATATTACCTGATATAGAATAAGTAATTTCTGGTCCCCTATGATTGAAACAGTCGAAAACAAAGATAAAAATTCAAAATTTAAAAACCGCTTTGAATTTTAAAAATATAAGAATGATATATTTTGGATATTTTTAAACTTTGAGAAATTTTTTTTATTGCCCAGTCAATTTTTCCAATAATATTGAGTAAAATTTATTTCTCTACAAACATTAATAATATACTATCACATTGTGCCAATCCGGCCAACCCAAGATAACAATACTATTATAGAGGGCATCGCTGATGTCCACACCTTGCACACTAGTGATGGGCGAAATGATTCTTTTCAATGAATCGATTCATTTGAATCGAAGAATTTAATTCTGTCCATTAAATAACGTTACTTTGAGGATTCTTTAAAAAATAATAGTATATTGAAGACAAATACACTAAATTTATTATGATGATCAGAGGATTAAGAATGACTTTTTTTATAAATTTAAAGTATTTTCAATATCAATTAAAATTTATAGAAAATCTTGTAATTAAAATATTTATTATTAGAGAGATTTATTCCTAATTATTTTTTTAAATAAATGTTTAATACCTCCATAAATTGAGCATTCACTTTAAATTCTGGTGGTATTTCTCCTTTCTCTCTTGCTTCTTTTTGTCTTTTAATAATTCCATCAAACAAATGTTCCACTGCTCTAGGAATAATTCCTCTTTCTTGTATTCCAAGTGCAATATCAAAGCCAGTACCCATAGTATATGTTTTTCCAGATCCTGTCTGAAGATGAAATTACTATTTACTTTTCTTATCATCAGAAATCACAAAAATTGTGAAATTTACAAGTAATTATTGTTAAAAATTATTTTGCATTTAAACGAAACATTACAATAAATTCTAATAATATATTATAACTTAATAATTTTACAATTCTTAATTTACCTGGCCATAGGCTAAGACAGTTGCATTGTATCCATCAAAGCATCTAAGGAATAATAATAATAATAATGAATAAAATTAAATCTTTATAATTATTATTATTAAATAATAAATAAAAAATATTTTTTAAATAATATTAAATTTTTTTATTTTTTTTTATTTTTAAAAAATTATTAATAGGATATCAAAATATGATATTTTGTTTATATAAAATTCATATTTTCATAAATAGTATAATGCTTCCAAAGTTAATCCAGTAAAATAATTCATAAGAAAATTATTTTGATAGAAATGAAAAAAATTTTATTCAAAAGGAAATTTTTTTACATAAATTTGACTTAAATTGGCAACCTTATGACTTATAAGAACTGAACATGAGAACAGAGACAAATGTTATTTTACATTCAAATTTAAACAATAAATACTGATAGATAGATAGACAAATAAAATTTTTTGTTTATTTTTGTCAGAATAGTACTCTCATGAATTATTTTATTATATTCATATTTATAAAACTGGATAAAATTATATAATTTAATCAAGAATCTAATTTATTTTATATATGAATTACAGATCATATTTTTTATTTTATATTTTATCAAATATTATGATGCATTATTAACCTGATGATTCAAATTAACACACTTTGCTAAATATTCTTACAACATTAACTCAAGATATTTTATCATCTTTAACCCTTTACATTCCACGGTATCAAATAAGAAACACTTAGGTTATTTACTCTCTATGTCAACTCAAGATATTTTATCATCTTTAACCCTTTACATTCCATGGTATCAAATAAGAAACACTTAGGTTATTTACTCTCTATGTACCAAACAAAAAATTTTTGAAAATAAATTGTGTTTATTAAATGTGTACAGAATGTGATTTTCTTATTAAAAGTTTTTTTTTTACTGAAAACAGATAATTTGGGCATTAAAGGGTTAAAGATTTTCTAATAGTGGATTAAAATTCTGTGCTGCCAAATAGAAATTCTATCCATATTTATATGAAGATAGCTAAAGATAACTGATTGAAGCATATAATAAATACAAATATTCATAATTGGCTGCTCTTAACCATTTTATAACAAATGAATTAAAAAACTATACTCTTCAAGTAATATTAGAGACTATAGTCTTCAACAAATATTAGATATTTGTTGAATAATTCTAAATAAATTAGTATTTAATCTCCTACTTTCGAGCTTCAGTTGATTTCAATAATATTAATAGTAGGATGAATCATTATGAATATTAGATAATTTATTTTGTATATTTTATATCAAGAAAATGAGAAATATTTAAATAATCAAGAAAAGAATTAATAAAATTAATTTATTAAACAGATTTAAAAATATGTAAAATATTCTGTAAAAAGAAATTTAATTAAATCTTTTGCTAATATTCTGATAATTAATAATATACTATGATTCATATTTTAATAAATACTACATACTTTGTAATTACAATTTATTAATTAATGTTTAATCATTAATTTCAAATTAATTTTGAAGTCTTTAATTATAATTTGATGGTCTCTGAATTTTGCAAAAGCATTTAAAAATTATAATCAACAAATTTCATGAGGTTTCATTTAAAAATTTCTCCATTTTAAGATTCCAGAAAGCAAATATATATGTATCTAAATTAAGTAAATGAAATTATAAAATGGAATAATTCGAATCAAAAATTATTTTAATTGCAATATAAAGTGCTACACTTTAAGTATAACACAGGAAGTAATTTTTCTAATTAACTTCAGTATTTGGCCAGTTTGTTATTATTTTGGCTCAAATCATCAGGCTATTTAAGTTATAAAAACTTGTTTTTAATATAAATTGCTACCTTCAAAAATAAAATACCTCTGTATATAAGAATAAAAGATGTCATTTGAATTAAACTATTATAATTATCCATACATCATTTATTTAAGAGGACAGTCCTTTATTTCATTTTTCTATCCTTTAGATTTATTTATTTTTCTAAAATGACCATTTTGTCCTTTATTTTGTGAATTAAAATAATAAATTGAATACCAGTGTTCAACAGATAGTCCACAGAAACATGATACTGTCATTTTCTATGACAATGCCATATTTCTGTGTTGTCATCTATGAAAAAATAGAAAAACAGCAAAAATATGACCAGTCCTGCCAATATAGATGGGTTAGAATTTTTAAATATTTCACAGACAAATACATATCATCTAAAAATATTTTAAAAATCATCAAATTTTGCTTCTGTCTCCTTGGATCTAATTCCCCCATTGAATAGTTATTTTCATTAATGAATAATATGTGGATCATTGAGAAAATCCAATTAAAAGTCAAAGAACTGGAAGCATGTATTTATACCAAATGAAACTTTGACATGATGTGTATAGATCAGGGGTGGGCAAACTTTTGGAAGAGAGGGCCATATTGCATCAATGAAATATAGTCTAGGGCCGCACTTTCCCAGCGATCCCTATCCTTCACCATTTCGCCCCCTCCATGGGTGTGGGTGTAGCCGGTGGTTGGAAGTGATCCTGCTCTTTAGTAATCTACCTAATAGGAAAGCGGTGTAAAACAAAATATTTTGCAACCAATTTCTTATGCAATAAGAACTTTAAAACCATCCTGTTACACTCACAAAATGCACACAAAAAAACAATGTTTAGAGCTTTGTTTTTTGTGTGCATTTTCTTATGCAATGACGTTTATTCTGGTTAACGGTTAAAAAAAACTCCCAAAATCCCGCCTTCACCTAATAACTGTGTGAGGTGATAAAATTCTCTTAGAAAATTATATAGCTAAAATAGAAAGATCTTAAGGGGTGCATTTTTATTGACTAAGATATTATAAAAGAGTGACATGTTAAAATTAAGCCAATTTTCTTAGTAGATCAGCTTTCATTGGCCGTTATATGAATCATGGGTTTGAATAATGCCAGCAGTCCGAAAAAAGTGAAACACCATTTTCAGAGAAGCTCGGGAGGGTCGAAATTCCTTTAAATTATATATTAAAATTATAATTTAATCATTTTAAATTTCAAACAATAATTAAAAACACACCTGTTTAGGAAACTGTACAAATATAAAATACAAACACCGTTAAATTACAAAAGGTATTGAGTTGAATGACTGACAAAATGATTTTAGAGGGTCGAAATTCCTTTAAATTATATATTAAAATTATAATTTAATCATTTTAAATTTCAAACAATAATTAAAAACACACCTGTTTAGGAAACTGTACAAATATAAAATACAAACACCGTTAAATTACAAAAGGTATTGAGTTGAATGACTGACAAAATGATTTTATTTGATTTTGAATGTATTTTGCAACCAGTTTCTTATGCAATGACGTTTATTCTGGTTAATGGTTAATCAAATCTATTTTTATACGAAATATGACACTGTAATAACATCTACAGTTTACCAAATGAATTATTACTTATTGCTTTCTAGAAATTACATGAATTATATTACTGAGATATGGAACAGATTTGATATTTTTTGTATTGATTTTATTTATCAATAAAATTTTTGGCATTATAGCTATTAGTTGGAGAGCTGCATACAGCCCATAGGCTGCGGTTTGCCCACACCTGGTATAGAGTTTTATGAATTTTTAAAACATAAACCTGATTTATTAAAACGGCCCACAGGCTGCAGTTTGCCCACACCTGGTATAGAGTTTTATGAATTTTTAAAACATAAACCTGATTTATTAAAAAATTTTCATTCTTGAAAAAAATATCAAAATTAATTTTTTTAAAGTAATAATATGATTGTTTAAAATGTTGTGCTTGTTCGTTATATTGTATTTATTATTGGTATTGTTTATTATATTTTATAAGAAACATTATAAGGCATTTCAGTTTTAGCAAAACAAATAAATGCAATCTGCTTTTTCTTATTATGAAACAATTTTTCTTATTTGTCCTTTTTCTCCAAAAAAATATTGTCACTGTAATTATAATACATATAATTGAGTTTTCTACCTTCATAAAATACTTTGCTTGACATTATGTTAGTTAATTTGTGGATATGATATTTAATATAGGAATTATAGTAATAATAAGCAAAATTTCTATTTTTAGGAGTAAATCTGATCATGATAAAAACTTATCAGAGGAAGATCAATCCAGGCAGAAGAAAATAATACAATAAAAAAAAATTTCTTAAATGCTATTAGTACAGTAATATATAGGGAAACAATATTGAAAGGATCAGTTTGCTATTCCTTCATTAGTTTCTGAAATGCTTTGAATGAGAATACAAATTGAAATTAGAGAGACCAATTGCTTTCTCAATGTAACAGAGCAAACTTTGCTCACTCACACTAAGTAAGGATACCTGTTTAAAGGAATAGACTGATGAAATAAAATCAAAGACATTCTGAAAACTATATGAAAGTCTAAAAAGGAAATTACATCAGAACTTATTTAAATAAATATGGTACTTATTTTGTATACCTTTTCAAGAAAAAACTTTTTATAAAATTATTTGTTTTCATAAAAATGGCAAAAATAAATACTGGAAAAATTAAATTGTAATGATCCAATTTCATTTTGAAAACAAATAAAATATTCAAATGATAAAATTAAAGTTTTGTCTTTATTAGTTTAATTAAAATTTTATTATGTTTAATATAACTAAATTTCAACAAATAAATAGCATTTTATAAATAATATTTCTAGCCAGCACTATTATTTCCTATAAGATTGAAATATGATTTTATTTTGAAAAGTGTAATTGGAATTATCACATTAAGTGAAGGAAATTCAACCAGTAAATTTTTTTATCATGATTGTAAGAAATGACAGGACCCCCTAAAGTATTCATTGTAAAATTCCTTTAAATATTGTAAGCAATTAATTTTTTACATATACTGGTATATTTTTATTTTTAATAAAAAAAAAAAATGGATGGATTTATACCACTTTATATTTAAAATCTTTGGAAATACATAATTTGATAAAACATTTAATATATATATTTTTCATTTAATATAGAAGTAAAGTTTTTAATCAATTGAAATTTCAAAAATATAATGATATAATTATTAATTACATATATATATATATATTTTAGTGTCATTTTTTATTTAAATTTAAATAATGAAAATACAGTGGACTCTTAATTTTACAAACTTGGATTCTCAAAAAAGTTTGTAAAATTGAAAGTTCATAAATGAGAATGGCATTAATTAACATTAGTTTATGGGATACTTTTTGGGACAAAGTCATTAGTTTGTAAATGGAGATTTTATAAAAATGCAAGTCCACAGTATCAATTTAATTTTCTTTCTTTAAAATGAATAAGAAAATTAACAATTTTGAGAACTCTAATTAAATTATGAGGCAGAATTTTTAAAAATTTTATCAAGTCATGTACAGTATATTTTTTTATGAAGAATTAATTTTTTAATTTTTATTTTCATACTAAAATAAAACAAAAATTAAATCACATAAAAATTTTTTATATATTTAAAAATAAAATAAAACTATTCAAAACCTATCTATAATAGATTTTTGAATAATTTCTGAAATGCTTTGAATGAGAATATAAATTGAAATTAGAGAGACCAAAAAATATTCTGCATAGATAATTTTGTATGGATATTGTTGAATAAAATAAAACAACTTTTAGTTTTAATTACACAGAATTTATTTTTATATCATGCTTAAATAATTTCAATAAAATGATTTTAATATTATACAGTAAATTTAAATAAAATAAAATTGTTACATATTTTATTAAGCCATTAAAAATCTAATTTATTATTAAATTTTTTAATTAAATAAATTTTAAAAATATTTTTTATTAATAAAAATTTTATTTTTAATCAAATACTATCATTGCATTTTAATTAAATTGATTATTATAATTTTAACAATTGGAATTACAAAATTAAAGAAAACAGTAAAAATTTAAATTTTTAATGTTTAATGATTTCCTTTGATTTAAATAATGTGTTTTATTACAGACTGGCAAACTGCCATTTGAGATATATTTTTCAAACATGATATTATAAAAATTAAACAAATAAAGCTAATGAATAATAATTGTCTTTATAATAATTTAAAAAAAAATTTTTTTTTTAAATTATTATATGAATTAACAGATTTTTAACTAAAATCAACTTATACTATATTGCTTAAAATCAATTTTCGCAAAAAAAAAGATTGAACACCTGTCATTAAGCCTACCTAACCCTGTTGCTTAGAAAAAATAAATGGAATCGTCCAAAACTCTGCAAAATCGAATTCGGGCCTGAACCGATTAATCGCATTGGTTTGTAAGTATTGTAAGAAAGCTAAACATCTTCCGCTTAGCTGACAATCTTTTCCGAACGTATAGTGGTTTTGAACTTTATTTGTTGTTTTTTCATATCACATCATATTATTATTATTTTTTTTCAATCAATCAATTTTACCTATATTCTTTGGACTATTGTCTTTTAAATTATAATATTGTAGATTTTAAGGTTTATTACTTTTTAAATTTAAAACATGCTAAAAATTTTGTGGGCATATTGCCGTTTGTCTTTGAATATCTCTGTTATTTATGAAAATAGAACTTAGTGTTGTATATCTCTGCGTAGTGTAACGAAAGAACAGCAAACTGCTAGCGTTATTCCAATCTTGAAAAAAATGGACATAGTATCCTCTACCTTCGGCATATAGACATACTATTTTTTTACATATTATTCTTCTAACATCTAAATAGACATTTTAATTTTCTAAATTCTCAATTTCTGTTCATTAAAATTTTTGCAAGAAAATATTTCATATCTTGCTGAATAACTGTCTGACATTGCAGGGTTTAAGGTTAAGTCATGCTTCACTTGGAAAATCCCACATTGGTCAAATGGTGAATCTTCTCTCTAATGATATTAACAAAATTCAGGTTGTAAGTTTGAAGATTTTTTTCAGTAATTTAAATATTATAGAATATGTCTAATTTAAAATAAATATTATTTTTTCTACGATTGTTAAAATTATTACTTTTTAATATATTAATTAATATAGTATATGAAAAATATTGATGTCTTACTATTTCGTTTAATCACACAGTGTACCGTTAGGGCTGGTTTCGTGATAAGTACACCTCTTCAAATAATTATTAATGTGCTAATGTTATGGCAATATTTAGGACTTGCAGCTTTAGCAGATATAGCAATTGTATTGTTATTTATACCTTTGCAATTTGGACTTGGCAGAATATTGTCGTCATTGAGGTAAGTACATAATTTAAGTTAATTTATACTTACTAATTTGGAGAAATCTTTAATAATTTGCAAAGATATCTTTAAACGAATTCCTGCTAAACAATGGCTAATCGGTCTGTTTGACCGCATGGAATTTCTTCTACTTTCCTTCATGAGAATTCTTTTCTTGAAACCCACCATATGAAAAAATTATTGATAGGGTCTGGGATCGAACTTCATAAATCGCAGATCTGTTATACCTTGCTTTACCCAGACACTTTGTAATTTACTGAGTGTAAACAAGATTTATTTGTTATTAGAGAAATTATTGATTAGATATTACAAAATTAAATATACTTTTCCTTGAGAAAACTTTGCTTATCATATTGAAGTATTAGTAAGTTTAACATAAACAAATCACTATATTTTATAGAACTGTAGTACCCAATCTTTTTTGGCCTTGCACCACCTAAGCATCTCTAAATCCTAATGCCGCTTGTGATATATAATTTTTATTATTCAAAAAATGAACTCTTATTTACGTGGAGGAAACCTGAAAGGTCATTATCCTGGTGTAGAAAAGTTTCCAGTTAATATGGCATCCATCAAAGAGAAAAATAAAAGAACTCGAGGACAGTTAGAAAGAAATCACTAAGAAGTTGTTTAAAAAATAATAATAATATGATGTGATATGAAAAAACAACAAATAAAGTTCAAAACCACTATGTACAATACGTTCGGAAAAGATTGTCAGCTAAGCGGAAGATGTTCAGCTTTCTTACAATACTTACAAACCAATGCGATTAATCGGTTCAGGCCCGAATTCGATTTTGCAGAGTTTTGGACGATTCCATTTATTTTTTCTAAGCAACAGGGTTAGGTAGGCTTAATGACAGGTGTTCAATCTTTTTTTTTGCGAAAATTGATTTTAAGCATTTATTAGGAAAGTTTTAGTTTTTTCGCGAAAATTGATTTTAGGCATTTATTAGGAAAGTTTTAATTTATTATTTACAAACTAATCTATTTTTTTATTAATTTTGACAAAATTCAGCATTATATAGTCGTAACTAAACGAGTAAAATGTGCTGGGGCGAAAAGTGTTGGAGGCGAAATGTAGGGGGTGAATTGTCGGAGGCGAAATTCAGGGGGCGAATTTTCCAGACCCCCTTTATGACATGAAGCTTGGCCATCCCTGGTATATGCTATCTTTCTGACAACTACCAATGGGGGATCGGCCGGATGGCCTCTTGATAAAGCTTTGATTTACCACACTGGAGGATCCGGGTTCAAATCCGGGTACCACACCTCCAGTTTTTCAGAAGGGATCCGGGCTCGGTCCATTGAACCCCATCCTTCAACCATCCGGTTGATCCCATTATGGGTGTTGGCCAGCCTGTGATGAGCTCTACAAATGGCCGCCGCCAGATACAGTATATCCCTCGGCGATATGGCGGCTTAACTTACCTAACCAACCAACCAACGGATATTTATGAAAATAAAATTTTAATTTAATTTTCTAATTTAGGGCAAGAAATTTATAAACTAACCAACCAACCAACGGGTATTTATGAAAATAAAATTTTAATTTAATTTTCTAATTTAGGGCAAGAAATTTATAAACCTTCTTACTCTCAGAAGCAGTTATTCAATCCATATCCAATATCTGTGCGAATATATTGCATATAAAAATCTTTCTTCATTTATGCATAACTGTATTATCCTCTGTTAGATGAGTGTGACGTGATATAACAAGCTTTGTCAAGATATTTCATATCTTATCTCATAATTTTAAAAGATATCGAATTAATCAGAGGTGGCGCATTTTCATTTAACCTCTGAACTTGGAAAAAAAATCTCTTCACCAAAAAAGTATATTTCGCAGCTGAGCATGTAAAGGCAAATGCGACCAAATTGGAAAATATGATTAATTTCCTACTTTCGTTGCATCTTAGTAGCTTGAGTTATATTAGCTGGTGGAATATACTTTTTCTGGTGAAAAGATTTTTTTCCAAGTTCAGAGGTTAAAGTGTTCTTCAGCTTTAAAGATTGATTTTAAATCTTATACGTTTCGTATTGATACTTGTACACTTCTTTTCGATGTTTGAGACCTCAAGTATATTCACCTTTTTTTTTCTGCCCCTTGCACACTAACAATCCGCCAACGACGCCGGCCATATGCATATACTGCCCGAAAAGCAAATACTGTATTCTAACCGAAGAACATACTTTTGAAATAAACTTATGTAATTTCAAAATGATATGTAAATTTGATTTCAGATATTTCAATATAAATGATATAAAACAATAGTGAGTAAAAAAATGGTAAAAATAGTTTCAAAACATCCTTCCTACGAATTTAGAGCGCAAAATTTAAGGAACAAATTGTGAAATATTGATTTAAAATTAATAAGAATTTAAATATTTGACAATTAATTAACTAAAGAAATCAAAGCACTGTATTGTCAAATATTAAGGTAATATTAAAATAATTTAGCAATGCTTCGATTCGATAGAAGAAAAATTGATATCGAATGAAAACTGCTAATGTAACCAATTCCACAGATTCATATAGCTAATGTTACAATTTAGACAATTTGTGGTTTACTTGCAATAACTCGCCATTTAATAAATACTATAGTATGTTACATGGTTAATTCATTGCAAAAATTTTCGTGTTAACTGAAAATTGCACAAACTCAACAGTGCTTAGATTCAATATAAGCCCAAGAACCCTTTTTTTTGTCAACAGATGACGCCACTTTCCACTCAGTAAGAGTACTAAGTGGCGGACCATTTCTCCAATTATTACAGTTTATAAATTATAATATTTCTTTTTATACAAAATAACTAAAACATCTGTAATGATATACTTGTATTTAAATTGTTTTCAAATATCACTTTCGTAATAAATACTTTTGGTTTCAATCCATTTGTTACCTTATCACAAAAAATAATGCTGCCAGCAATAATACTTTAGAACGATCTGTCAACATCGTCCTCGAGCTTGCGGGCCACCAGCGGGCCCCACAGAACGATCAGTCTTGCCAATTTACCTCCTATGCTTTGCGTAACCCACTTCCCCTACATTGAATGCGTGTGGGACACGTCTAACGCGTCAGCACGGTACATGGATTGGAAACTGTAGCTGAACATGATTTCCGATTTCCAGCGCCTACTTCAATGTAACAAACTTTTTGGCCGGAGCTGTTCAATTATTTGTAACTAGAGGAGCGAATGCAATATTTATACTTTTACTAATTTAGCAATAATTTAATTTAAAACCTTTAATAGAATTAATTTTATTAATGAGTTGTTATATCTCATTGTGCATTAAAGACACTTTTTTTTGTCAACAGATGACGCCACTTTCCACTCAGTAAGAGTACTCCCAAGAACCCTTGTATAAGCCATTCATTTCAAAGAATGTTATCTCTTGTACGCAACGCTCGTACGTTATTTAAATCCATTCTCCAATAAATAAATATAGTATATACATATATCATTTATATGTATATATATATACATATAAATATAGTATATTGTATATACATATATATTTCTTGAATAATGACAATGGAAATATAGTTTCTATTTATTGACAATTTTGAAAACAAATTATTGATGACTTTTTAAATATTTTTACTGATTTTCTCTTTCTTGGACACTTAGAGATGTATGACTATTAAATCAGAGGTTAATTGGTTAGGTACGTTAAGTAGCCATAGCGCAGGAGGGATATAATATGTCTGCCAGAGGCCACTTGTAGAATCCATTACAGGCTGGCCAACACCCATGATGGAATTAAACTGATGGTTGAAGGATGGGATTCAACGGGAAGGCCCGGACCCCTCCTGATAAATTGGAGGTGTGCCGGATTTGAACCCGGAACCTTCAGGATAGTAAGCCAAAGCTTTACCACGCCGCCATCCGGCCGACATTAAATCAAAGGTGTATTGAAGATGAGTATTGGAAGTTTCAATGTCATTCTCTACAAACAGGTAATGATTCAGATAATGGTTTATATGGAAAAACGGATGATTTAACAGTATCAAGAATCGACTTCTCTTTCTTGTTTAAGCCGTTTTTCCGGTAAATATGTAGCTTATCTGTGAGAGTCTACGCAAAGCGCAGCTCATATCTGGATGGCTTTGAGAAGTTTGTCTTGAAAGCAAAAATAATTTTTGGAATGAATCTTTAATACAATGGAATTGCTGATTCATATTTTAATAGAGAACTTCTCAAAGTCGCCAAGGTATGCGGCGGGTTTCGCGTAGTCTCTTACAGGTAAGCTACATGTTTACCTGTTTCCAACTAGAGTTTACAAAGCTGCAGGACATTCCAGTGCTCATCATGGACCGCCCATACCCATGATGGGATCGGCCGTGAAATGAAGGATAGAATTTAACGAGCTTGAACCAGCTCTCCTGAAAGAAATTTGGAATTGCAGCTCAGAACTGAATTCGGATTCTCCAGTCATTCAAAAATTAATATGAGGGATCCGATTCGATCCGTCGATTCCCGTCTTCTACAATCTATTTGACACTTTCACAAAGTCGGCGGATGGCCATGAAATTAAGTATTCGCTTAAAAACTGGAGGGCAGATTCAATTGACAGATGTCATATTCCACCCAAATTTTTTAGTTTCCATTTTCAATTTTTTTTTCCAGGAGAAATTCGGGCCCGACTTGTAGAACTCCATCCTTCACCTGACGATTGATCCTACCAGGAGGATGGACGGGTTATGGCCTCAAATCAGTAACATTTAAAGGCCTCCTCTTAAATTTAGTTAATTTTTTAGTGAAGCTTGAGAAACCTTGTAATAATGATGGTTGAGGCCCTAAACTATAGTTTCTTTAGATTATATGACTCTGATGACACGATATTTATAGAAATGACGTTCAAACTAAATAGAAACATTGCGTGTTGATAAACGGAATGATAAATAAATATGAAAATTTATTATTATAATTAATATTTGCATAAAAATAAATTGCTTAATAAAAGTTTATTCATGCCTACTGATATTGAGCACAAAAACAAAGTTATTTATGCATAGGCGTACTGAAATTGTAGTTACCAATTAGGAAATCGGGGATTTATTATATTTTAATAAATTTTCATAAAAATATATAAAATTATAAAAGTTTATTCATGCCTACTGATATTGAGCACAAAAACAAAATAAAGTTATTTATGCATAGGCGTACTGAAATTGCAGTTACCAATTAGGAAATCGGGGATTTATTATATTTTGATAAATTTTCATAAAAATATATAAAATTATAATACTTCTTTTCTATAAACTACAATAGATAATAAACTGTATAATTTTTTAAATAGGATTGCTTGTTTTATAAGATTGTTAAAAAATATTATGTCAACCGAATGGCTGCGGAGTAACGTACTCGCTTACTACGTTTGAGGATCCGGGTATTTTTGAGGTTTCATACTTTCAGTTTGTCAGGAGAGTCTGGGCCCGGCCGATTAAACCTATCCTTCAATCTTCTGGTTGACCCACCATAAGTGTTAGTCAGCCTGTGATGGGCTCTAAAAGTGGCCGCCGCCAGATATAGAATATCCCAAGTGCGATATGACGACTTAACTAATATAATCTAACTTAAAATATTATATGTAAAAATACAAAAATAAAAATTACGTAAATTTTTTATTGATAATAAATTTTAATGATATAGCATGTAAAAAATAATTTCAAAAAAATTTAAATAAGAATTCATATGCAAAATAGTTTAAAATGCAGTACAGTATAACGGTTTTTTTTTTTAATTTGGAACGCTACCATCTTATAATGGGATTATATAGAGACTTCAAAATTAGTAACCATATAATTGACTAGAATTAAAAGAACTGCTCGATTAGTATTTGAATATTATATGTATTGTTAGGCTAAACTCACACGAACCATAACAGAACCACGCCACAACCACAAAACGGTGGTTACTGTGTAGTTGGGTTGTGGCCGAAATCAACCACTCGCGAACCAATTATATGCGCAGTCGGTAAGGGACTGCGCGTATATATGCGCAATCCGTTACCGATTGCTGATAAATATTTTCAAGGGGTGGGACCCTAGATTCGATCCCGGGTCCTGAAGAATGGTAAGCAGAAGCGTTTCCAAGCGGCCAATCCGGCCGACACTCAAAAACTATTACTATTTATTCATAAAATTAGGAAAAAACAGCATAAATATTAACGAGAATAACTGTTTCCCTCGAACAATCGGATGATTGAAGAATGAGGTGCATTTAATTTTTTATTTGGCCGGAGAGGTACGTGGTAAAGCTGTGGCTCACCATCCTGGAGGATCCGGATTCAAATCCGGGTCCCATACCGGATCTGAGGCCCGTTGAACCCTCTAATAATTAAACCTTGCTGCTTCTAATAACACAAGAAAATCACAACAAGCACTTGAAGCAGGATAAATACACTATTTTGGTCTGATGGCTGCGTAGTAAAGCTGTGGCTTACCATACTGTAGGATCCTGGTCCACACCTCCAGTTTTTCAGGAGGAGTCCGGGCCCGGCCCGTTGAACCCCATCCTTCAACCAATTATAGTTTGAAATATCCTCTGTGTCGGCCGGATTGACACCTCAGGTCCACTATTTTACGACTCGGGTTCGAATTTCGGATTCCTCCGCTTAAAAATATTTATTATGGAGTCCGGGACCGGTCCGTCGATCCCCGTTCTCATAATCCAGCTGTCCCTGCGCAGGAATGAATAGTCTGTGGAAGGGCCCCATCAGTTAGTGTTCCTACAGAATGGGATGTGGCGTCATCTGTTGATAAAAAGATACCTCTGTTGCAGAAAACGACGTACCCCTAAAATTAGAGCGAGAACTGCAAAACTCGGTATACAAATGTCTTTCAGTTAGGTATATAAATGATTAAAATTCCATCGCTTCCATTCATAAGCTCTGGAAACGCCGTATGATCGCATATGGCGTTTCCAGAACTCCTAAGAATGGCTAATCTAAAGTCAATATAAGGAATGAAGTACCTTATATTTACTTTAGATTATGAAGTATCGGCGCAGGTACTTCATAATCTAAGGTGAATGAAGTACCGGCGCAGGTACTCTAAGACATAGTACAGGATCTAAAACTTTTAGCACTCCGAACGAAAATTTTTGTTGCGCCCCTCAGTCATCAGTTTTGATGGTGAGAGAACTGGACGGCTCACCGTTTAAATTATGTGCAAAAAATAATTGTGTCTTACTACAACAATAATAATAATAACAAAATACAAAATGCGCCAGCGCCTTTGGCGCCTCTTAAATATCGGCGCTCTGAATGCCCGCTCTGCTCGATCGTATGTTGAGCCGACCCCGATCTGTTACGACATATCCGTCAGCAGTATAAGCAACTGAGGGAATTTCAAAGATGGTGCTTCATATATTCTCAGCAAATCAGCGACAAAACCTGCATTGTTTGTTTTGCAATAGAATGTATTTAGGAATTGTTATAATGTCAAATATTTAGCATTAATTATAATATGAATAAAAGTTTTGCAAAATTATCTAATTACATAAAGATGGTTACAAATGTATTTTGTATCTTTCTTTTTATGATATTCTCATTTTTGTTTTTACCAAAGGAGAAAATATAACAAAATAATGCTATATTTTCTCCTTTCGTATAGAATTCTAAAGATATTACTTCAAAGCAGTAATTCAGTATTTAAATTTTTTATTATTTTGATCATTTATTTATCATTTTTGCTGTTGTATGTAGATTAAGACAGATTTTACAACACGACATACGAATTCAATGCTATACAGCAAAGGGAGCCAAACTGAATAAAATTATTATTATTCTTATCAGATTAATATTTAATTTGTTTCTTATAACAACCTTAAATTATACTACTTAAATCGGTTATCTTTATCACTTATTGATAGCGATAAATAACCATTTTTGCTTGATTTACTGTCTCCGTGCAATGAGCCTGTTGCAAATCATTTTTCGAAATGCTTCAGGTATTGTATTAATTCATTTACAATGAATATCGTGTACTAAATGCTAAAATACTTGCGTTATATGAATTTCGTGTGATCTAATGACTTTTTAGTTGTTTGCGAATGTTTTTTTTTTTGAGAGCGCACTCATACATATATAAATCTAGATAACAGGATAATGATGAATGTTGTTTATTCAAATTCTGGACAATATATAAATCTAAAATTTGTTCACAAAGCAGTCCTATTCAGGCCCGGATATATATGGACAACAGGACTATTTGGCCTGGATTTTAGATTAGAAAGAAAGTCCATCATAACGATCCAGATCATATTAGTTACATTATATAACTTGTTGCTGATACGAAACTATGAATTCACGAAAAGTAGTGTTATAACGAAAAAATGAGGTTTAAAATTTCGTGTAACACATTATTCAAAGAATAAATTTTGACATAATGCAATATATATATATATTTTGTGATATTAATACGAGATAATATTGTTTTATTATCACACGAACTTTTAAATCCAAAGGTCGCCTTCAATAAATATGTTATCGCAATTAAATTTATCTTCATTTATTCATTTACACAATGACAATTCGATGTTACTTTGATTTTAGTTAATAATAAAATGATATACGATATAAAATTTTTATAAATTCGAACTGCAACTAATATGGCATGATCATTGGACACGATGCACGGATAATCGTTTTTAATGAAGTTGGAAGTTTAAAAAAATAAAAGTAGATAATGAATAATGCAATATTAAATTCAGAAGTTTATATTTTGTACAGACGAAACTTTTTAATAGAAGCTGAAAGAAATGAAATCAGATTGTATTCTGTGCCTCCGTTTTGATTAAAAAAAAACATGGGAAATCGATTGGATAAGAGAAAGGTTTGTATTTTTAATTTTATTTTTAGTTTCTCAGAATAACTTATCCAAGATTAAATATATTTTTTTCATAAAAGATTTACAAATACGGTAGTATAAATAATAAATAGATTTTTTCATTCATGTATGTAATTGTGATCAAACTTGTCATAAAGCTGTATATGTGTGTGTGTGATAAGTCTAATAGCCATTTTTCTGTATTTTATGCTGCTTTTTATCCTGTTGGATACTAAGCAGTGGAGGTCTTCCAAAATTCGCCACAAGCTCTTACACTCGTAATTGGATTGGCAATCAAATGAAGGATGGGATTCAACAGTCAGACTATAACTTCTACTGATGAAATTTGAAAGAGATGTGACCAAGAATTGAACCGAATTAAATTGAATGGAATTAGAGCCCATTTCCCTTCTGAAGGTTCTATCCTGAACGTTTCACATCTGCGAATCATTTTTAATAGTGGCCTTGTTAATGTTCTTTGTTTTGTTCCGATTTTATGTTAAAAGTTTGGCTAAGTTGCAATATCACATTTGAAATATATTGTATCTGGCAGTATCCATTTTAGATTCCATCACTGACTTGCCAATTTTCATGATGGACCGTTGAAGGATGGGATTCATGGCCTTGCCTGGACCTCTCCTGGAAAAATAATGTAGCCTGAATTAAACAACGATTCTTCAAAATGGTGAATGAGTGCTTTATTAAACAATCATCCGATTGGCCGCGTGGAAACGTTTCGGCTTTCTAATCTAGAGGAACGGGGTTCAATTATTTGTTCCCATCCCTTGAAAATATTATCATAGGGTCCAAGCCCAGTCCGTCGATTCTCGTCTTCCACAATCCGTCTAACCCCTCCAGAGAAATGGTTTTACCCCTCCACTTAGTACTCTAAGTACAAAGTGGTGATAGATTTTATTAAAAAAAGAATGGTCATCCGACCATCCATTCAATTATAGAATACTATATGCATCACCAAGGTGAAATCACGTGATGGCATGTAGTAAACATTGGCTTATTACTTTTCTTGGTTCAATGCTGTGCAAGTTCAATTCAGATTTTTAAAGTTTGATCCGGATATGATTCTTATGTGACCGTAATGGACATTCCGTGATTGAAACTGGCGTAAAAATAGGTAAGAAAATAATATGTTAAAGTATTCGACTTCTATTGATAGATCCAGGATCGATTCTCGTCTCAACCTCCCAAAATTTTCAGAGATTCTAGAATCAAGCCGTTCTTTGTTTATCGGTTCACATAATCAAGAATATATTTATCAATGGTAGTTCAGTATCCGAAGAAAGTAGAAAATGACATAAAATTAAAAATTCAATAAACTTATACCAGGGATTGTATTTATTAATTTGTACAGTATATTCCCGATTAACCGGGAAAAATTAGGTTAGGTTAATTTAATTATGTTTTTTTTTGTCAATAGATGACGCCACTTTCCACTCAGTAAGAGTACTTAGTGGCGGTGCGAAACAAGCTCTTCCACAGGCTGCCCACCCCTGCAGAGGGGTCAGCCGGATTGTGGAGGACGGGGATCGACGGGCCGGGCCCGGATCCCATGGTAAAAATTTTCAAAGGATAGGACCGAAGATTCGAAACCGGGTCCTCCAGAATGAAAAGCCGAAGCGTTTCCACGCGGCCAATCCGGCCGACAATTTGATTATGTTAAGTTACGTTAATCTGTATCTGGCGGCGGCCACTTATAGAGCTGATCGCAGACTTGCCAATACTCAATGAGGGAATCAACCGGGTGGTTGAAGTATGGGGTTCGACGGCCGGACCCGGACCTGACAAACTGGAGGTGTGGGGCCCGGATTTGAATCTGGAACTGCTAGTGTAGTAAACCAATTATAGTGGTGCCTCGCAATTCGTCAGTAATCGTCGCCGAACTAATATCGAATTGAGAAACTGTCGAATTGCGGGACAATATTTTCCATGTTGGTCGGGCCCGGACCTGAAAAACTGGAGGTGTGGGGCCCGGATTTGAATCTGGAACTGCTAGGGTAGTAAACCAATTATAGTGGTGCCTCGCAATTCCTCAGTAATCCGTCGCCGAACTAATATCGAATTGAGAAACTGTCGAATTGCGGGACAATATTTTCCATGTAAGATTATGGAAAATAGATTAATTCGTTATCGGTCGCCATTCCACTCCTCTAACTAACGGGTGAAGTGAGAGAGGTACACTATTTTACTTTATTACATGTGTTTTACTATTGTATAACACACTAAATTAGTCAGCCGGATTGGCCGCGTGGAAACCCTTCGGCTTTCCACTCTGGAGGACCCGGGTTCGAGTCTCGGGTCCCACCCCTTGAAAATATTTTTCATGAGGTCCGGGCCCGGCCCGTCGATCCCCGTCCTCCACAATCCGGCTGACCCCTCCGCAGGGGTGGGCAGCCTGTGGAAGGGCTTGTTTCGCCCCGCCACTTAGTATTCTCCCTGAATGGAAAGTGGCGTCATCTGTTAACAAAAAAAAAAAAAACTAAATTACAAAATACACTATTTTATACACAAAACACAATTTATTAGCCCTTGGATGTTGAAATGAAGTCTTCCAGCAGACATCCTAGCACCCATGATCTCTCTCTGTTCCAAAACGTTGCGACAGTTTTTTTTTCTTTTTGTCAACAGATGACGCCACTTTCCACTCAGTAAGAGTACTAAGTGGTGAGTTTAGTGGTCCATCTGAGTTAAATTATGCGTTTCTATATTAATATAATTATAATTCACAACTGTCCACAAACAGATTACCGTTTTGTGGTTGTGGCGTGGTTCTGTTGTGGCTCGTGTGAGTTTAGCCTTATTCAGATATTTTGCAATCAATAAATAAATCAGCTGGATAGCGTGTGGTTAAGCGTTCATTCCCATCTGAAGGATATCGATTCAATTCTGAAATGCATATTTTCAAAATTTTTCAAGAGGATCGTACCTGATCTTCACATTCATAATGGAAGGGGCTGTTTAAGTACCTACTGACGCTTGAATAGCCTTCCACTTAATATTTGAAAAAGATGGAAAATTGCGTAAAAATTTTAGAAAGACTTAACAGGCAGAAATGTAATTAAAAAAGCAATTATTGTAAAAACAATAAATCTAAAAGCTCTTTAAAAATGATATTAATGCATCATTTGCGTGCAATAAAGTTTCATTGATATTAGCATATTAATACTTTTTAACGTTATTTTATAATTATGTTCAGCCGCACTGCAAAAAACGGAATAGCCGGATTCAAAAGCCAGCTTTGGATTTATGAAAATTTTACAGAACATAGGACAAAAATTCGATCTTGGCTTGGCTGAAGGTAAAACTAATGCATATCCATGCAGCCAATTTGATTTACGGTATTTTATTTCGAACAGCCACCATCTTGTGACAAGATGTAAAATCCGTTTTTCTCTCGTTTTACGCCTTTTTCCAACTGGAAGTTACTATGCAGCAAAGCTATTTCAGTATCCATCTTCTGAACCACACACATGATAAGGCCAATTGGAATTGAATCTATATCTTCCAAATGGCAAGCTTTGTTAATGATACCCTAAAACTTGAGCCTGCGATATTTAGTTCTCCAGATATCTATATATACATACGGAAACACAGTTGGACGGATGATCATGTGGTTAAGCGTTCGCCTATCAATTGAAGAATCCGGATTCAATTCCAAGATTCTATACTTTTAAGAAAATTTTCAGAATAAATCCAAACTCGGTTCCTTGAATACCAGCTTCACATTGACGAGTGAGCTCATTGAATGTATGAGTGGCCCATGGCGAACACGAAAATTCAGCGTGTTGCAAAGCGGCATTAAACTATTCAGCAAAGTCAGAAATAGTAGTAGCTGATTTAACTATTTTTTTTTTTTTTTGTAAAAAAGGCTTATAATGTAAAAATTACTTTTAAATTTATAATTTTTAGAGTAGTAGCTGATTTAACTATTTTTTTTTTTTGTAAAAAAGGCTTATAATGTAAAAATTACTTTTAAATTTATAATTTTTAATTTATTTCACGGATTAGCAGAAATTTTTATTTAACA
Organism: Olivierus martensii; assembly: GCA_000484575.1. Classification (NCBI taxonomy): domain Eukaryota; kingdom Metazoa; phylum Arthropoda; class Arachnida; order Scorpiones; family Buthidae; genus Olivierus; species Olivierus martensii. The sequence continues at coordinate 46,353 of AYEL01071214.1, forward strand.
AATAACGCCGAACTTAACTTTAATATAAAAATTATACGGAGTTCACATTGATCTCATGCAATATGAACTCCATAGAAAATGAAATTGAAAATTATAAAAACTTGAAATTGGATTTAGTAGCAATTTAGTAGATTTCAGCTTCATTTATTTCATTTGATTAACACTTTTTGAAAATAGATTATGTAAGCAACCAGATACAGGTATCCCTCGCTATACACGCTCTCACATTACTTGTTTTCGCTTATAACGCAATTTTAAAAAGCAAATTAATTTTTTAAATTAAAAAAAATTTTGTTTAAAAACTGTCTCGTGTGGATGAACTGCTCGAGTACCACTCATCAGAGTTACTCAACTAATGAAGAGCTTCTGGAAATGGAAAACAACATGAATGATGACTCAACTAATGAAGAGCTTCTGGAAATAGAAAACAACATGAATGATGAAAGTCAGGAGCCCTTTGTTGCTAAGCCCATCAAACAACTTTCAACAAAACAAATGACTGAAATTTTTTAAATATATTGAAAGTGCCGTCAGAATAATCGAAGAAAAATGATTCTAATGAGACTAGAAGTGCCAAAGTTGCAAGAGAAATTAAGAATTCTTTGGTTTGCTACAAAGAACTTTATAGAGAGAGGAAGAATGCTGCCTGTCAGCTGAGTTTCGACTGTTTCATTTAAAAAGTTGAAGATCATTACATATCATCCCAAAAACTTCAAAACAGCAAGAGAGTGATGATCCAGACTCACCAGATCCAGTCCATTCAACATTGAATTGACGACTGTCAGAATTATGTAGTGTTTAGTTATTTATGACTTGTATTAATTAAATTCATTCATTAAATTTGTGTTTTGTTTATAAGCTTAAATAATTCATTCATTATTTGTTAACAGGTGTAAAGTTTTCGTTTTGTTATCCTTCTGAAGAAACCTCTATCCCTATTTCACCCATGGTAAATTCAACTCACTTTACGCGATTATTTCATAGAACCAATTAATCGCGTAAAGTGAGGGACACCTGTACAAATAAAGAATCTCTTGATATTGAAGAAACAAAAAAAAGCTCTTCAGAGAATTAATTCGGAATATCTCTGCTATTTCGGAATGAGAAAATAAAAGAATCTCTTGATATTGAAGAAACAAAAAAAAAAAGCTCTTCAGAGAATTAATTCGGAATATCTCTGCTATTTCGGAATGAGAAAATACGATAAATTATTAAAATCAACTTTAATGCATTACCTCTTTATTTAAATTCATAAAATTTATCAAATAGTTCGAAAGTTATTAGAAGTCTGAATTCCTAATTTCATATTTAAATTGTTAAAAATATACAATTAATTAATGTCAACAAGACCATCTTCAATCTTCCTCTAGATTTCATAAGAATTCTTTATTTAAAATGAGAACATCTCGGAGAGTGAATGCGCTTTAACATAAGTCATTTAAGAGTGAATCATTATTAAAAATAGATTGATCTAAGGCAAAGAGGCAATCTTTAATAACAGAACTATTGAATTTCATAAAATTCTAATTGTTCAAAAGTCATTAAGAGAATGCACAGATAACAAGGGGATCTAATAAATCTTTCTTTCGGAGAATAAGTTAAAAAATCATGCAATTGATGGAAGATGATATCAGATTCTATCATTAACTAATGATTAATAAAATACAGCATACTATAAATAATGGCGTAATTTTACGGCGGCGTTGTTTTACGACTGCAATAAAAATTAGAAATTTTGGTACCTGAAATAAGTAATGCATACATTATTCAAATCATTATTTTTACACCTTTTAAAATAGAAAATTTATCCTTTAATTAAATATATGGCGACAAAAAACAAAGATACGACGTAGAGATTATTTTCAAATTTAATTCATAAAACTGAAATGTTTTGAAGTTTGTAAATAATACTGTATACTAAAATATTTATTAAAATCTAATAAAAATGAAAACTAATGTTTTATTATTATTTGTCACTTTGTTCAGATCAAATTCTCTTTCCGTTGCATGGTTTCTATTTTCATCAGGACACTTAAATTCAAGAACAAATTTTACGATTTTTCATTTGGAACAAATTAAAAAAGAAACAGTTTTAGCTTTGTGAAAAATAGCCAAAATTCGTTCCAAAAATGATAGGAACACAAAAATATTTAAGAATAGCTATTGAAAAATAGGTATTATGGCGAATTATCTACTATAGTAATTTGCTATAATTTATAATTAAGATAAAAATATTTATATTTAGTTATAAGAAAAGCAGAAAAAATATTTTTTAAAAATGAAAAATTAAGATGCGAAAATTATGCCAGCAGATACGTTTATGTCATTTATTCTCACAGTTTTTACACTCTTTTTAAGGATAAAATTTAAAATTAGTAGTCTATCTAAACTATTGATATTTACCGATTTATATAATCTAATGATTTGAAATATTATCCTTCGTTTTTATTACGAGCAAAAGTTATGATTTATCAAAGATCACCGTAGGAATTTAAAGATAATCTTGCTGGATTAAAGTTTAATTAGCATATAAACTTTGATAATTCATTATTAATCCTAGTTAAGTTCATAACGTTATAACTTACTGTTAAGGATGATTTTAAATCCTTTCGACGTCTCGTCAATTCGCTAACATTCCTATTATTAACTATTAATCCGCAATTCGTTCAGTCAGCGAACTGAAAATTTAAATATAGCACGTATTTTATAAGTAAATTTAACTTGACTATTATTTTTAAACAAAAGAAAGTTGCATTTTTTAAAATTCGTGTACTTTTTTTTTATAAATTCGAATGCCCTTAGAAATTTTCGACACAAAAACTGTAAATTCTAATTTTATACGTACAACAATAACCATTTGTTGTTTTAAATGTTTAACACGAAGATATCACGAACGAACTGAAATGCAAAGTTTTCTATTTATGGGCACTACAATTAATTATACAAATATAACTTCAGGTTAGCAACCTGAAAAGTTTTATAACCTTTATAAAAAAAAAATAATAATAATAAAGTTTTCCTGTTATCGATCACTAAAAAAAAAGCCAAATTCAACTAAAGTACAGAAATTGTTATGTTCTAATAATAATAAAGTTTTCCTCTTATCGATCACTAAAAAAAAAGCCAAATTCAACTAAAGTACAGAAATTGTTATGTTCTAAGTGAAAGTCATTAGTTTAGATAGAGAGATAGGTTTGCGATAAAAAAAGAAAACTTTTCGTATTGGAGAATTTGGAAAATAATCTTACACATCAATTTTTACAGAAGTATCTGGGTTAAAGCCATTTATTCGATTCTAGTTCGCCAGAAGAACCCATCACAGAGCTAGCCAGCAAGCAACGACTGTTTTTATTCAAATTTAAATGCGGAAACAAGGGTCGAACTCAATCGTTTTTTTGATGATATGCTAAGCTCGACCAGTCCTTTATCACATCCATGATTTATCATATCTATTTTAATTCATAAACATCTCAAAGCTTATTTCCAGAGGGCAAAGTATGAATGTTTTCAATAATATATTTTAATAAACCAAACTGAAATACATTGTTCTAATATCAAATTTCGAACAATATAATAAAGTGTATCAAAGATACATTTTAACTCCTAAGAAATTCGACTTTAATCTAGTGACAATAAGCTGATATATTCCATTTTAGTAAGATTCTACTTTGACTGCCACATATTTTCGCGGCGCCACTTGCATACAGTATATCCACGTCGGTGTTCATATGCATATTAACATGTACTTTATCGAGCATAGGCATTAAGGTATGCTATAACACGACTTATTATTCATGGACGCATTACATTATGGTCAGACGCGAAAACGCGAGGCAGTCAAAGTAGAATCCTACCTTAATATATTTTTATGGTATGTATTCTACCTTCACTTCCGTGAGAATTGTTCAATTGAATAATTACAAAATAATTAATGTATATGCTTCTTTTATTAAAAAATATATACATTGTAAACGTCAGATTATTAATCTCTATCAATATTTTAGCATAAACAAAAATTATGCTGCTTAAGATTTTTAAAAACGCTTTCTATGTTATAGAATTCCAAGAAATGCGTGTTCAATGATAATAATATTGTTGTTTTATTAACCGAATAAAGTTTAATTTTATTGCTACGAATAATATTCGATTAAAAATAAAACGCAATCATTCTAAAATTATTATTTTTCCTCTTATCATTAAATGATTCATGACTAATAAAAGAATTATCACGATATTTTTTTCTGGAGCGCTATAGAAAAAAAATCTCGAAAATATCCATAAAACAAAATGAATGTTTAGGATTCTTTTTGAATATTTTATAATATGAAATGAAGACATTGCTACATATTAGATTTCTTTCGTTTAATATTCGGAATTTGTCCTCAATTTTCAACGTTTTAACATCTACGAGACGAGAAACGAATGTCCACCGATCACATGCCTATCCGATAACATTCAATTAGCAATTTAAATTTTGTTGCACAAATCGAAAGGTAATTTTCGGTAAAAATTTTAAATTAAAATTTCTTTCGATTTTTATATAAGATTTATTTATCTATTCATTTATAAATCTGTAATCAACCAAAATAAAGTTGGATACTTCCAAAGAGCAAAGTTCAATGATTTGAACATGATTCTTCGGACCAGTGATTTATTCAATTACATTTTACTACAACCTTTATTTTGATTCGCGAGAGCAATTAAGCATTAAAAAAAAAAAAACAATTAAAACATGCGAAGTGGCATGTTTGTCTAGCCAAGCCGAAAACGTCAAAGTTAGAAAAAATTCGATAAAAAATTAAAATTCATTGTATACTATCGATTTTTATCATATGTTATTGTTCAGAATGTAGTCTACTCGGCAGTTTAAGAAAGTAATAAATTTTCCACAACTGATCCAGTTCAATGAATAGTGTGAAGGATTGCTAGATTCCAGACAAACATAAATCAAAGATTACCAAAAGTGACATCACTTCATCTTACGAAGGAGGATTTTGTATGAGACGTGTGGACAGACATAAACTGCACATAAGCAACTCGCATTGTTCAAACTTCATTTTTTTTTTTCTTTAACTTTCGCAATATTTTATTTTAGTATTTCCATAAATCTTATAACAATAACCATATTTAAAGATTCCATTTATTTTCAATAAATTATCGAATTTGAAGAGTTATATTTCAGTTAAAAATCGATAAAATTATACAGATTTTACGTTATATTATATTTACATAGTGATAAAATCGCGAGTAATCGATTAAAATGCGTTAAAACGATTTTATTGATAATCAATCCACAATATTAAATCGTGTTTAACAAAGCCAATTTAAGGAGTAAAAAAAAATTCCGTATAAGCTAATATTTACTTAATTAAGACGAAAATTCGTCTTTCTAAACATGTATAACGTATGTCAACATAATTTAGCTCTTATGGCGAGCTGTACAACAGATCAGACAGCAGTTTACAATAGTATTGATTTATGATTTCCATAATACATATAGCACGAATAGAATGATAGCAGACTGCCCAAAATACATCAAACTCCAAAACGATGGAGTTATTTTTATTCTCACGCCCATTATTTTTAATTTATACTGTCGATATTCTCATCTATGTAGCAATAATATAAAATGTTATTTAAATATATAAATTGCCATTTTACAGGATTAAAAAAAATGCAAATGGCTACGATATCTTTTAACCTTTTTAAAAATTTAATTTAGCATAATTCCAGGACGTAAAAATGCGATTTTAAACATGAAAAATTGCTCATTCGTGTGTAAGATTGTGCAGTCCACACCTTCCTATCGATTTACTTCACTACATTTGGTCCCAAAACAAATTTTCACAGAGCGATGAATTATAACGATTTCTAGATTTTTATTTTTTAAGTGGTTTAAAATGGCATTTTTATTTTATTTTTTTTTTTAAAGCTCGAAAGTTGGTCGTTCTAAATCTATTAAAAGTTCCCAGAGAAATTAATTTGACATGTCTGAAAACTGTAATTTTTTAACCGTCCACGTTGCACAGAATTGAGGAAAACTCGGTGCAAATAGAGAAAAGAAAAAGGAGAAAATATATATCCTGAAATTTTTGAGTTGGAGCCAATATCTGAGTTTATAAAGTTCGAGCAATTTGCATTTTATTCTGATCAATAAAGCATTTACGTCTTCCTCTGTTTTTTAAAAACATGTCTGTCTTCGGCATCAAACTATACTTCAGATAAGAAAGTTTTAAAGAACTTCCGGTCGAATTTATATTTTAATATGTAAATTAAACTATAATTCGAGAGTAATTTCTGGTGAAAATCGCCATTTATGTGGTCATTTTTCTCCTTTTTAACGGATGGCATTATACATAACACGATTTGAAGGTTATTTAGATGTAATCTTTTGTTAGTATGAATCGTAAAAATTTACAATGAAATCATAAAAGATAAGATGAAATAATTTAAAGTCGACGACCTTAAAAGATTACCAATAAATCTTACAAAACTTCTCTTTACTTCATTGACAAGATAACAATGCCATTGTAATGAAAGCAGACTTATTGAAGCGAAAAAAGTGCATTAAATGCCTCCCAATTACTGTAATCATTAACTTATAAAAAATCGATTATAATAGCAAAATTTCCAACTAAATTTTGATGCAATTCGCGTTGAAAAAAGTTAAAAGTTTTTATTTTTAAAGCTGTATGTCGAGTAGCATATAAAATACTGAGTATCTATCTAAATATATGACTTCACCTGAAATTCATTGTATTCTTTTTTTGAAGATTATAAATTATCTTGCCCTACTTTTTTTTAACGTATCAGGAACATTATAATGTAGTATTGTGTTACATCAGAAAAACTACGCAACTATCGCAAATAGAAGAATTAAGTAAACATCCTTGGCTAATGAAATAACGCAAGATGAACGAAAACCGATTATTTATTCGCGAATTATCTTCAAAAATAAATTCTGTATGCACTCGATTCTTTAAAATCTGATTAGAAACTTGCAAGGCTACAGTAAATTACGATAAACATCACGATATTTTTAAAAGTATATAAGTTTGCATATCCAGAAACGTTGACTCACAGTAGAGAACGAAAACTTATCTGTTCGAAGAGAGATAAACGTAATGAGTGATATAATTTTTTTTTTATTTTAAAAATTATAAAAAATAAGATTTTTCTGCAAAAGAATCAAGACAAAAATGGCGTTGTATTTTCGCAAAAAATTGGATTTTTGCCAAACCAGTTAGAATAAGTATTGGAAGAGGTTACATATACAGTGACATCGGTAATATAGTCGGAACTTGATGTACAGAAACAAATAATATTTTCAGTGATTTGTCTTTTGTAACCTCGGCGTACAGCCAACTTTTTTAATTTTTTAATAATAAATAATGCATAATTTATGAAATTCTTCTGTTCTAACAATGAATAATTACTTTAAAACTTGCTATATGGATATACCTGCGTGTAGGTTGTCGTAAAAGTTTCGACACGATTCTTCCTGATGTCTTGATGTCAGGGTGATAAGGTATGCAAATTTCAGCAGAATCCGTTAAAAATATCCTCCTTTTTTTACACGAATTACGCTTACAGAAAAATTATTTATATAGTATTTATGTATATACTACATAACCATATCTATTCGCGTACTATTCATAAAGCAGAGTATTGATACATGTCTGGGAAAAGCCGGATAAACGAGCTTTTACAGTATAAAAATGTGCATTATATTCTCTTACAAGTAGATTAATACGTATATCATCGGTTTACTAAAAATCGGATAAATCTGGTTCGATTAAAGCTGGTTTTAATCTTCCTATCAGTGGCGGACTAGATCTAAAAATATTGGTTGCCAGCAGGCAAAGAAGGGCCCACCCACAATTATAAGACTATCATTTAATTTTTATAAGAATTTTTAAGAGGGTCCACTCGCCATCGGGCAAGCTGACATCCTGGCCAGTCCGCTTATACTATATTTCATAGCTTCATTTTATCAGTTACCAAATAAACCCGAAAAATTAAGCAATTTTATAATTTTTAGACCTGATTACTTTTTAAAAAATAACATTTTTTGTATCTATACAAATTTCAGGTTATTTTATGATCTGTTTGGAACCTCTCGGTGTTCAAAATTACATAATAACTAAGGAATTTTCCTTTTGTCATATCGCAATTTCTATCTTAATAACCGCATTCCAAATTTATCTTTCCCTTCGATCTGAAGTTGGAAGCAGAGTAGACACAAAGCTTATTAAATCTAGATAATGGATAATATCGGTAATTGATATTACAGTAGTACTACCCTCTATAGAAAGTACTGTGAAGTGCTAGATCAGTCTGTGTGTCTCTTTATTGTTTTAATGCTATTTATTTTGAAAGTGGCAGTATACGAATCGATACTAAGCTCAAAGAAACTTGCAAGGCTACGATGCGATATTTTTAAATTGCAAGTTTGCTTATTCAGATTAATGTAAACAATACTTTAATTTAACACGAGTGACGGAGGACATGTTTACGAGTATCGATACAGTGTAAGAAGGTTTTGACACATTAGTCCCATTTGTTCCAGATGAAAATTGATGTACTGCAATGAAGATCGATGACATAGATGGCATTGTGGAAATTAAAATTTATGTTAACTAATTAACTGACATGATATCGGTTATCTGGCACTCTATTAAAACTAACAGAAAAAAAAAATACACTCCATCGTATCATAATCATAACAACTGTTCATTATTAACATGGAGACAAAACAATTACAAATTACGTGATTTTTAACCAAATTTTAGTCGACATTTTAAAAATAAATTAAGAAAATAAATTCCTTGCAATATTTTAGCATAATTTTTCATCAGGATAATAGATTCTTACGATGCTCTGCAGAATATATTAAACTTTTTTTTTGTCGAGAAAAATATCGAGATCAATATGAGACGTCTGCAGAATTTTATTAAATGATAACGTTTTTATGAAGGTTATATAAATAAAAATACTGTAAACAATGATACATTAGCATGTTGTTAAACGATATTTAAAAGCTGAAAAATTGATGACGACGATCCAAGTTTTTTTTTTTTTTTTTTGTTTATCATTTTATAATTTTTGAATATATAAATAAATGTTTCGAAAAACATAAAAATTCCTGTACTGCCATATAAAATAAAGACGAATTAATGGGAATAAAAATAAAATTTTTCGTGTTTTATCTGGTAGAACCGAATTAAAATGATCGAATTATCGAATCAAACTTAATTAAAGCTACAGCAATTAAATAGGACAGATGCATTTAGAATGATTAATATGTACAGATACATAATAATAATAATTATATAAATATTAATCCGAGGAGATATTTTTATTCATGAATATGATGCCAGACAGAGAAAAATAAATATAAATTGTAAGTTTCTTATTTTATCTCCTGTTTGGTTTCTCTTCATGTGAGTAGAATTCGAAATGTTCAGAAAAAACAGAAATGTTTTAGGCAAGTTTACATCAAAATATAGTAGTAACAGTAGACAGATTTTGTTAAATTTATTTATCTTTCAGATTTTAACTCGATTACTGATTTTAGTAAATTAAATTGCAAATAGAACTTAGTTAATTAATTTAATACGCCATTTTGAAACAAGATGGCGACCGACTGACCTTTAAAATTCTTAAATATTTATTTAGCTTTTATTTTGTTTATTAAATAAATATTTGTATTTTTATTATTAATAACAAAAAATTGTTTCTATGAATTATAAACAAGTTTTCGCGTTTGTATTATAAGCGAGTGTATTTTATTCAGTAGACTGCTTTGATAAAGCACTTACTTTTTTCTCCCAACTAAAAAAAAAAATCATGGCATAACATCTTCGAAACTGTAGAGTTTAATGCATTTTCGAGAAGAAATACTTCAAAACTATATCCAATATATAATCCAATAGACGTGTAATAAAAAAAGGAAGAAAAATTCGAATGTGATATAAATGATATCTGAAAAATGACAGCAGTTGAGCATTATAACTTTTCGCAATATCTCTCGAAACTTCGCGATTTAATATAAAAGATTTACTTTGAAAGGTGTCAAACTAACTTTTCCAACCAATTACTCAAAAAAGAATCAAAATTATGAATTATTCAGATTTTAAAACTATAAAAAATACGTCAAACTTTTCTCTGGATTACTTTCAAATATCGAAGTGCTAGTTGTTGTTTTAAAGTTTATTTAGTGTATTAGTTAATTTTCAATGAAGAACTGCAACATTTACTAACTTTTTTTTGTTCTGACATCAAAGTTTTAATGAATTTTAAACATTAGAAATGTCCACTTTAGAACTTTCCCAACGAAACATTTCTAAAACTTTTTTTAAAAATTTATAACTTATATGCTGTTGTATCATTCATAATATTCCAACAGTGGGTTTGACAAGGAACATGGAAAAATTACCCACGCAGGATAGAGGATGAAAATAGAGGTGGATGTAAACGCCTTTACACCCACAGAGGCGTAGACTTGAATAGCGAGAGCAAAAAACTTAAAAAAAAATTGAGGATAGAAAGGGTAAATTCGTGATAGACACCTATTTGGGCAAGGACTTCTGTCATTTAAATAAAATTAAATTAGTTTTCTTAATGAATTTATAAACGATAACTTGTATATTATATTAAAACAGTTCACGTTTAATTCACTTAATGCAGTTGACGTCCGAAAATTCTCTGTAAACATTTTAAGTTAATGAATATTTATGAATATGGAGATGGCAATTATATTATTGCCATATAACAATTTTTTAACGTCAATAATGCAAATAACGATAACATAACTGCAGTCATCTTCGATTTTCCGAGTCATTTCGAGTTGGTAACTGTACGACATATCAAGGACAATTACTTAGCGATAACGAATTCTGCAAATAAAATTAAGTACTAAGCATTTTTTTATAGATTATTTACCTGTTTCTTACACAATCTATAATTATACAAGCGTAGTTTTTCCGATTATTCCCTAAAGGCACAGATTTCCCCGCTTAAAACATTTTTTTTTTTTTACTATTAACTGGCTCTTGTCTCTACTGTTAGACCAGCTTGATTTTGTATTATATCACTGCTTTATTGCGTTTAACGGACAATAAAAATAACACACAAAAAAAATAATTACATTTTAAGCGGGTAATGAAACATTACGATTTTTTTCAAATTATATACAGTGCAAAACAAAGAAAGTAAACGATAAACGGATGTTTGTTTCATTAATATTTCATAACACGTAGCCCATAAAAAAAGAAAACAAAATCATCTAAAATACGGCACAGGATGTTGTTATTCATAAAGTTCAGTCGTTAAAATCGAATAGAGGATATCCTGCGATGATACACAAACAATATTTGAATATCAATCATGCTGAAATCCTCTCTAGCATCTTCCTAAATCGTGTTAAATTTAAACTCTTTACTTTCTGTGAGCCATTCCTTTAATTTTAACGATTTTGAAGCACGAAGAAGATTTGTTCACATCCGAAAAGAGATTGATGGAAAAATATAAACGATTCGCATGTTAAATTTTATACAATTTTCAACCGTTTTCATCTTTCTATTTAATTTATTTTTTCCTTTCTCGTAATAAGCACTTTACAAAATTCCATTTGCGGTTACGAAAGAGTTGAGACAGCTCGTAAATCAATCGAACATTTTATTGAAATATTTATCAAGCAAAGAGACGTTTTTAAACAGTTCTAATTGTGACTAAACGTTTAATTTTTTTTTACTGTTGCAAAAACAATATTATGTGGGGTAAAGTTTCGGGTTCTTGCAAGCGAAAAAAATTAACGAGATGAGAGTAATTAATAATTTTTATGGGAAAATAACTAAATCTGTTATTTTTAACAGTTTGGCAAGTATAAGACTTAACAGGTGCAACATTTCTGATAATAAAACAATTTCCTCCTCCGCCTAATCGTTTATATTAGCCCCGAGGATAGACATTTTTGTGTAAATGTATGCATTAATACATCGCCCTAATATATTAAAACGCATGCTGAATACAAAGCGATCTGCTTCTGTTAATGCCACTGCCCATAGTCAAACTAAAGGAAATTTTTATGCAAATTAATTATCACCTTTCTTTGAGGTGTAAAATTTCGCTTGTAGAATTGTATAAACTTTAAACACGAAACGAGTTCTACTAATATATGTTTTAACCTTTTATGGGTGATTACAGTCACGATTGCTGCGAATGTGATGTAATCTTATTTGTAAAAAAATAAAATAAAATTCGTGCTAGATGATTTGACCTAATGACCTTTCATACTGCTTAACCACGTGAAACTTTTGTCTTTCGACGTCACTCACAGGTGTGTTGAGACATTCCTATAAACGAACAAGTGGGAAGTAAACAAGGAAGTGTACATTTGTTTACGACTGAGCTAATGTTACATTCGTTTTAAAATATTTATCCAACTTTTTTTTTCTTGTTTGGTACACAGGTGATGTCACGCCTTAATCGAAGATGTGGATCACCCCTCTAGGGGAATTGGGACGTTCTATGGACCTATTTTCCCGAACTTGGTGCTGTGTAATCAGCACACAGAGAGTGAATGGAGGGGATGAAGTTGCACTCACTTGGTGGTATCTTAACAATTCTTTATAAAACTACACAGCCTTAACAGGGAACCCGTAGGGCTGAAAAATCTTCAAATAACAGTAATTTCCGCTTTTTTCATATAGTACTTTTAGTAGTGCACCTTGTTTCTCATATAACACCAAACCAATTCTCCTTCGAGGCATACCTTTAGCAGTGATCATAATGAACTCATCCATCCAATAAATATTGAAAAGAATTTTACCACACCCCTAGAGCGAAGGTTAAATTTAAATATCAACTTGGAAAAAAAATCACTTGTATATTATATATTCAGTCAGGTACATCCGCGCTAAAGAAAGAAACTAACACGATAATTGAGTCTGTTCTAATATCCTCTCTCTAGATGGGATGTGGATAATTATCGTAAAAATGGACTCGTCTTTCTAGCGCGGATTTAATATATAAACTGTGAGTACCCTCTTTTTATTAAAAGGAAGATGCTAACGAACTGTTGGATAATATTTATCTACTTTGATATAATTTCCCGCCGTTCGGGCGACAATCCATTGTTAGTTGTTGCTACGTTACAGAAGATCAATATGAACTAGGATATTGCTCTCCACTGATGTCAATTTTAGGAATAGGAAAAAAAAATTGCTCAATTATAGAATATCCTGATTACAGTCTGGCTCCAAAGTGAATATTCTAAACGTCTACGATGGATGAGAATGTCACACGGTGGCAATTGGGGATTTCCGGACCTATAATTAATTTTTTGCAATATAAATCCGTCAGACAGGACTGCAATCCATGCATAAATCCGATCTTACTATTCGATCTAGACCTATATTATTGGTAAGACTGTATTAAAATTGATGCCAGATGCAAATTTATTCATATTATATAATCATAATTAATTATAATACACTGCGCGTTGATTATTTAAGACGCAAAGTTAACCGCGTCGTTTATTATTTTTTGATTTCTCAATCACTAACAGACGATTCTTTATTGGAATTCTTCAATAAAAAATCTGATTTTTGTGCGAAATTTCCTTATTATCGATATAAAACTCATAAAATTATAGACTTTTATATGTTATTAAACGCTAGAAAATATAATATATTTGAAGCTACAATAAAAAATCTGATTTTTGTGCGAAATTTCATTATTATCGATATAAAACACATAAAATTATAGACTTTTATATGTTATTAAACGCTAGAAAATATAATATATTTGAAGCTTTAAGTATGCAAAAAATACTCTATAAATTAGTGGCGCTGTTTATATTATTATTATTATTTTCGTTCAGTAATTAAGTGCGCCGTTTATTGGAGGACACCGTTTATTAGTTTAATTTCGGTAAATAAATTTGATACGCAACAGTGACGTTACCATAATCTTACGCTAGATACTGCATATAAGATTATCTAATTTTTAAGGAGAGAATGCATCAATGAGTTGAATTCAATTGCTCATATTTGTCGGCACTTTTGATAAAATCAATTCAATTATTTAAACTAGGAACATCCAATTATTTTTCCTCAGGGACACATAAAATTTAGTTTCTAAATCATTTTCGAAACGCCTTCTCTTTTTTTCTCTCTCACATTGCGCTTTTTTTAATGACGCAATTCATGCGTTAGTAATTTTAATTCTGGAAATGGGAATGTAACTCTTATTTTTGTTGCCATATAATCGTTCCTCGACGCCTTCGAAACAAAATGATATAAATCTGTATTTCCCATTATTACAATCATAATTGCTACAAATTACAGTGATGTCTTCTTCTCTCGCACGAAATTACAAAATTGCGACATCCAAAATTATTCATATTACGCTGTAATTTTATAAAATAGCTCTTCGTCGTATACTTATTATTATTATTTTTTTTTCAGTAATACGCATATTGAGATATTACGATGCATGCTATCACGTAATCCAATGAGCACATCGTTATATTACAACATACTTTCATCATTATGATTTAATCCTCCGCATAACTATGCCTAGAATGGAATGATGCCATAATAAGTCTCCAACATTACCATTTTTATATAAAATAGACTAGTTTTTTACGTGGATTACCTTGAGGTTTGTTGCTTCGTCACGTCTCGACTCTCAAGGTAACGAGTTTCAAACGTACTTGACCATCGATATCTATGGCGCTTGAATTTATTCTGCATGATGGCATCGGTAAATACAGTACGTAATGTAATATTTCGTATTACGTACAGATTACAACCTTTTCCCTATCCGGGGATTATTATTGAGGTTTCTTATCGCTATAATTATGCGAGAATCGTTCCAAAACAATGTCTCAACTTAACGGTAATTGGGAAGTAACGCTACGTCTGCAATTTTGTTTTATTCGCTGAAATTTGTACATAAAAACGAAAAAAGATTAAGATTTAATGCTGTGAAGAGAATGGTAGGTAGCATTCCTGATGTAAATAAATATTTCTGTCACGATAAACGATATAAAAACAAAAAAAAGTCTATCGATCGTCGAGAAAAAACAAAAGAAAAGATAACTTTCAGCAACATTTGCTTATTAACACGACACTACATAAACTAGAAAGAATTGTAAAACTTAAATCAGTTAAACGGCATTTAGAGTAAAAAATAATAATCAAAAGAAAAGATCATAAAAACGTGACGCAGAGTTCTTTTTTCCTACAGAAAAAGGCGCCTATATAATGCCTTGTTTGTAACCGGCAGATCGTAGCACGCCATTAATTATGCATATAATGTTTTATTTAATGAGCTTATTCATACGAAACATAATAAATTTATTGAAAGAGATTATTAAAATATTCAGCATACCTGATATACGATAATTGTCTTGACGTTAATTAAATATGGTTTTCCAACCGAGTTTCAAAAACTGTTTGTGAATTCTGGCAGCAATTTTAGTTATTATTAACAATTCTCAAACGGAATAAAATAAAATAAAGTAATAATTAATTCTTGTAAACATTAACGAAACCGATAACGGGATACTTATCGTAAAATTAATGTTTACGATAATAAAAATTTCGAATACGTGCAATTAAGGTAAAATTAACCGTAACGAGTCGATAGCATCACGTCAGAATGACGGTAGCAACTCGTTACAGTTAATTTACTTCATTAAACATAAAACGTTAAATGCACAACTTTTGACAAAGCGAGATGTATTTTGCAAATATAAATGCGTTCTGTATATACTTCTGGCATCAGATATGAAAATATATATATAAATAGAGAGAGCCGTCCTTCTGACGAATCCACGCACCTGTGAATAAACGGGTCACAACGAATTTGGTTGAAAGACTGGTTACTTTTACGGAATATCAGATAGAAAAAGCTGTTCTGACCTGAATTATATATTCCGTACGTACATATTAAATATAGGAGAGAGTCAAGTTTGACACCGTTTGGTCTAGCAGTCCTTGACATCCCGCAGGAGTTTAACGCCATTTTTTAAAACCAATTTTGCTTATTGTTTGCAGAAAACATACGATTTTCTTCTTGACCATTTGAAAGACGTGACAAAGAGGAAATACGAGAGTTGAATTCGTTACGGTTCAATAGGCTTTTTGGCCGATAGACACCTGGAACGTGTTGCAGTGCATTGTGCAGATGTTTTGGTTGATTGCTTTACAACTGGAAAAGAAATTGCTAGGTCGGTAAATAAAGGACTTTTACTACATTCCAGACGCAGTCCGGCAACCATTAAAAGGATCTTTGAGTTAGGCATTATGTTGAAAAAAACCTACTGCGCTCCTGAAGGAGGACTCGTTCAAAATTCGATTGGTAAATTCCTCACTAACCGAGTTAGCCACAAATCCATTTCGGAAAAAAAAATTTCCACATTTACACAGCATTTTGGCTTTTTCTTCCGTTCAAATATTTAATTTATTTTCGTTTTGAAACATTTTATGGCTCTCTAAATTTTTTTTTTGGACCGGATAGGTTTTGCGAATTTTATTACAGATTTTTTTGTTTGCATATTAAAAATATTTTATATTTAGACTGGCGTGGAGGAAATGTTCGCATTATTAATAAATCACTTTTCTTTACATATACATATAGAAGAGATTCTGATACATTTATCACTACGAATATTTTTATGACATTCCATCAATCTTGTGTATACTATAACCTTTAACCGCTACAAATCTGTATTTAAACAAAAATAGTTCTTTGCACCTTAAAAAAATATAATTACTGTATGTTCTGTAATTTTATACATAAGGATTTCACTGTTTGATGATAATATACCTTGTTTAAACAATTTTAAAACTTAAAATGCAGCTAAAAACATTTTTAACGTTTGATCAGTTGGCGATCATGGTCAATATCCTATTGTTATTTTTTTTTCTTTCGCATAAAACGCTATTTTCATTCATATTATAAATAAAAAAATAATTTATTTATAGCTTTCGTGCAGGAAACAAAAGTTGCATAGGTACGTTGCATAATTGTAAAATAATTAAAAATCGGTTGTTTGTTGACATTTATTAATTATCATCGCGCTGTATAAACGAAATAAATATAAAACTAACATACCTTACAACAACCTTGACACTTGTATCATCACACATTATTGTGAATTAATCCAGTGGATTTTCACATCCAGATGTTTCAACCACCTTCGCATTTTATTTCTCCCACTGCCATCTTTTACGCTCAACCACCGAATTGTAAGCTCTTCCTTCTTACCTACGATTGCGGGTTATTGTCACGTGACCTGCAACAAAGGCGTGGGTCTCTTTTAGTGACGTCACTGCGGTGGCTTACACCGTAAGGCTAGTCGCGAATCTTGTGTCGCAGTGACACCTGTCGGCGTTTAATAAAATCAGAAATAATTTGTAAATACATTTTTTAATACAATAATTCGATATTCAGAAATTTTAAATGTATATATGTTTTAAGTACACAATTGATAAAGAATAAGAAATAAATTTATGTTGTTTAATAATGACGTATAAAATTTATAACAGTCGGCCATCTATGAAAAATATCTACGTTCATCTATTATTAAACGAAGGAAATATTACATAATTAAAAATTCAAATAAGTAAACTTTCCAATCTGAAATTATAAACTATATTTTATAAAATTAAATAAATATTTTTATAATTTTATGGTATTTGTGTTGAAGTATACAGTTTAATATCATCCATATAAAAAGATGTGTGTGTACTGTGTTGTTCGGTTTTGTCTAATGTTGTAGCCACAATTTGATGTGTTCAGTTTGTTAGATAATGGATTTAGGGCAAGGCAGAACCAGAGTGGGCTCAAGGAATCGCCCTGAAAAATACCACGTCTAATGTGTATGGGTTCTGTGGCTACATGATTTTTATTAATATTGAAATTAATATTAAACTTAATCTAAAGTTACGTGACCGATAATACTGTGGTTATTAAATTAAAACCGTTAACTATTGTTTTTGCGTTTTTAACAACAAATCCAAGCTTGGCTGATTGTATTGGGTCCACAGTGTTAATTATGTTATGACCTTTTGATTTTTTTATCTATTATGTCAATAGGCTCTGTGATTTTATCTTTCAGTGGGTTATATAATTTCTTAACTATCTTGGCATTGTCCCAGTTTACTTCCATGTCAAAGTTGGCAATCCACTATGCTAGGGATGTCTTCTCATTGTTCTCCACTGCGTCTTTTTGGTGTTCTGACAGTCTTTTTTGCAGGGAACGGGAAGTGTAACCAATGTACATATCATCTCTACATATGTCTAGATTCTTAACAAAGAAATAAGATGTACGTTGGTTACACTTCCCATTCCCTGCAAAATATTAATTTCAATATTATATATTCAGTATTATATAAAGTCATGTTAATTTTAGAGTATAAACTTTTTAAGAAATTTATGTTACTATAGTAACAATCATAATATGTGTTAATTTTGAAACATATTCGTTCGTTCTATGTTCGATTTTAACAATCTATAATGGAATGTACCGCTGATGAGGGCTGTAATAAGCCGAAAGTGCTCCGAATAAATTGAATAAACGTTTTTTTTGTGTATATACTTATAATGGTATTGGTATAAATATAATACTGTATTACTTTGAATTTAAGCTGCAGTAGGATTTTAAAATTGAAAAATTGGAAAAAAAATTTTTACAATAGATATTGAAAAATAAGAAACATTTTTATTTACTTAAATAGGTACTAATATACATAATAAGCTACCTAATTTATTGAGATTGATTAGAACATGTTTGATCTCTTCTCCCAAACATGTTCTAATCAATCTATCATCAGTTCTATTGTCATCCATGCATTCTTTTGTAGTTGAATTATAACACCCTTAGGAAAATTTTCTTTGGTGCAGTTTTTTGTTTAAAATAATAAAAAGTGGTTATTTGTTTCTATCAGCAGTTATAAACAGCATTATAATAATTCGTGATTTTTCTTATTATTAAAATTTGGCCAGATATGACGCAATTCTGCATAGCTATTATCAAACCGCAATCAGATTAAACCAGAAAACTACAAACGGGGGACCACTGAATAAACTATTATCAATGGTCGTAATACTATGTTCATGCGTAGAGCGTAAAGCAAAAACCCGATCATTTGGGAGTGGGAGATCGGGAGAAATAAGATGTTAAAATGTTCGCTTTGAATTTAAGCCGCATCCAGATTTTACGTCTTAAAAATTTGAATAAAAAGTGAAGTCGAAGTAATATGGTAGTATTCCTGCTCAAAGTGCCACTACAGTTGAAAAAATTGCATCATGCGAATTTTTCCCCATCATTCATACCATGAGAATGATATAGAGCACTGGAATAATGAAATGATAGTGTCATTTCTACTTTAATGTGATATCTTTTTAATATGCACATTCCTTAGATTTGTATTTATGATATGATAATTAAATTTTGTATTAAAAACGTTAAAATCATAACCTATTATGTATATTAGCTTATTATGAAGGCCTATGGAGAAGTGATATACGGAAAAGAGAGAAAGTGAAAACAATCAGCCACCAGATCCAAATGTTTGTGTTCTATGCAAGTGTATTAATCAAATGTAATCTCATACTCATGTGAAGCTATCACTGCACCTTTGGATGTCGAAACATGGCTAAACCATGGGCTAAATGAAAAGTTAATAAATCCAAATTTACAAGCCAAATTCTAGCCCTTGAATTATAACGGAAAAATTTAATGATTGGAAATAATTTGAACTAAAGTTAGCGCCATCTGGTAATTATAAAAATAAATTATTTTACTAAATCTATGAGTGGTGCCATCTATTAATTAATAATTGAACATTATAAATTAATAATTGAACTCGAATTTTTAATTAATTTATCTGAAGAATAATTAATAATTGAAAAGTTAATGCCTTGAATTTAGAACAGCAAATAAAAATGATTGAAGACAGTAAGAAAGGCCTTTCTGAACAAGCATTAGCAAAAAAATTTAATGTGAGGAAAACAGATCCATAAAATATTCTCTCAAAAAGAAATTCTGACTAAATGGAGAAACAATGGAAATGCAACCTTAAATGAATGACACTCTGCAAAGAAACATGCTGAAGAATTAAACTGGCATCAACAATAAAAATAATGAAAAATTGTTGTCTCAATTAAAGGACATTGAACACTGCTTTGCCATAGAAATTATAAACATTAAAAGTGGAATATGACAAAGCATTATTGATAATTTTCCTATACTAATTAAATATATTGTATTTTTGAATAAATGATAAACTGTGTTATAAATTGTAACAAAAATATGTTTTTGTTTTATTAAAGTTTAATCATTTTGTTTCATTTAAACATGCTGTATTATAATTAACCTGTATAAGCGGACCATCTGTATAAATGACCAGTTTTGATTGGAACGGGAGGTGGTCATCTTATATAGGTTCTACTATATTTGATTTGCTATGCTTATGAATACTGCTTAAGACAATGTGATAAAATTTGGTCTTAGTTCTTGTGTTCAGGATTTTCTCTGTATTTGAATTTATTAGAACAAATTCCAAAGAAGTAAATTAAATCAAGAATCCTTTAAATAGTTTTTCAGTATGGATATCTATAAATTGTATTAAGTATTAGAAATATCTAACAAAAATATAGAAATATTAAAAATATCTAATAATGCAAATTTCTGGTAATAAGCTTATGTATTATTGAATCTATAGATATATATATATATAAAACATTCATTTATTGAAATTATAAGTATTTAAGGTAGCCATATAAATTAGTGCTACAACAGACATTAAGATAGAATGGTTTTCTGAATTTCTAACACTATAATTGTAAAAAAAAGATTAGAATAGTAGATATAAGTAAATATGTTTTCTTAATTTTTAATTATAATTTAAATAATTGGTTTTAATAAATAATTCATTTTTCTTAATAAATACAATTCAGTTATCAATATTTATTACAAATTTCTTATAAAATAATATCTTAAATAATAATATAATATACAGAGCTTTATATATTATTTTTTATTTAGTGTTTAAAGCCAAATATTCATGTACGTCTTATTGAATTTCCTGCATGTGCTGAAATTTATCGTAGTACTTTACCAAAAACTGCTGATGTTGGAAAATTTATTATTATAACAGGTATTTAATGTTTTTCTAATAATTATACATAAAAATATTTACTATAAATATTTTTAACTTTAGTTGTAAGTTGCCAAGCTCTAATATAATTCCAAAAACTTCAAACAGAATATTTATTAAACACTTAACTGCGAATAGTATTTTTTTTTAAGTTCAAAAAATAATGATAAACATTTATTAAAAAACGTTTTCAATCTTCCAAAGAGATCCTCTTCAGTTTTATATTTTTAGTATACAAAAATTTAAATGTAGTTGATCATATATTCGATTACATACATATATTGGTTTGCAACATAAAACAAAGACAATTTTATAAATTTTAGTTAAATAACAGTATAATAAATAATATAATATGTTAAATCAGTAAATAATTAGTAAAGATTTTTTAAATCAAAAAATAATTTAACAAAAAACATATATACAAAATTGACACATTAATAATTACATATTATAATTTATGCTATGTTGCCACACCTTAGAAATGGACATGCTTGGTTGATCATTAATAACTATAGCCAGTGCCAGATATAAATCGATTGGACCGATTGCATCCAATCAGGCCCCGCACTTGAGGGGGCCCTGTGTTTGTCAAAGTTTATGCAATGCAGAGTACTGCTGGCTCTTATACAGTTCCTTATTATTTTCAAGTTTTGTAAATAAAGTAGAATTTCTTTTAACTGCTAAAGTCATGTAACTTTTTTGCTGTAGATTTGATTGGTGCAAGCTTAGCCCCTTCGTTTGGTACACTTAAGTACTTTTCATATAATTTGAGAAAATTGCTGAAGATGGTTATTGTTAACAATACAGACTCAGATAACAGGCTTAGGAATTTATTGAATGAATACAGTCAAAAAAAGCTTACTAGTCATCTGCCCTCAACATGTCTGACGAATTTTTTCTAAAACTTCCCGCCTTTTTTCTTTTGACAGTGCTGCCGCTTGTGCAGCTTTATAGAGGGCGGGCTTTTTCCAAAAACAAAAAAGAATTGGAAATTCTAAATAATAAAATTAATAACTTGTTTCCACATCCTCCCACCTTTTGCACTGAAGCACAAAACTTCAAAACAGATATCTGATTCTCCCTTCATTAACACTAACAGAGGATAGATTGACGATCTAGGAAAATTGAATTGATCACAAAATTTAGCTTGATTGGAGCCCAGACTCTCTGGCCATGGTGAGTCACTTTATCCCTGACCGTCGGCTCTCCCCGGAAGTACAATATCAGCGTCAGTCTTAGGAACAGTCTCTCCTTCAGCATGGATCAGCTCTTGGCCCGTTTGGGCAGTTATCTCCAGAGGATAAAGAGTTGGAAAGGTCTTTTCAACTCGTCCATAGCTGTCTTCAGTCGGGCAATGCAAGAAATCCCATCTCGCCCTTTAAAAACTCTCATCACCTTTCTGCCGATTGAACTGGAGGACCTCTTGTCCTCTAGTTCAATCGGCGGCAATGTTCATCTTTGATCAGTACAATATCTCCAACCTATACTGAACTGCTCCAAGGTTCTCTCCCTCTTTGTACCAGTAGGGCTAAATACTCCCTTCGGAATCAACTACATAGCATGTGTCGAAGGATTTGCAAGTGCCTCGCACAGTTGCTCAATAAGTTTGAGTCTATCTGATCCAATACGTGAACACTGACCTCTGTTATATCTTGCAGAAACATGGATGGAGTAATCAGTTGCAAATCATCAGAGTTCTCTGAGAAATAAGTAAGGGGTCTAGCATTGATAACTGATTCACAATTGCACAGAACTGTTTGTAGTTCCTCATAATTCAGAGAGGCTCTTCTCAGGTTCCTTTTCAGTAAATCCTTTAAGACCCTTATCATCCTTTCCCAAAACCCACCCCACCAGGGTGCAGTGGGGGGTTAAAATGCCAGCTGAACTTGTGAACAGATGCTGATCATAACAGTTCACTAGGGTCGAGATGGCTCATTAGATTGATGGTTCCATGAAAGTTCATTCCATTATCTGATATAAAGGTGTTTATTCTCCCTCTCCTAGCTATGAAACGGTGAAGGACCATCACAAAAACTTCCATAGACAATGACATCACTAGCTTGAAATGCACTGCTCTATACGTGGCACAGGTGAAAATCACAACCCACGCTTTATTGCCATCCTGTAGAAACAAGGGTCCAGTAAGATTGACTCCAGTGGTGGCAAAAATCGCTCCAGTAGTTGTTCTCTCGGTAGGCAGTGGTGCGTGTTGAGTCTGTAGTGGCTTAGTTGAGTATTGTTTGCAGTCGAGAAACCCAATCGTATGAGTATGAGATGAGTATCGTTTGCAGTCGAGAGATTTGCACTGAGAAACGATTGCTTGAACCGTCTGGCACGCATGGAAAACCCAGAACTCATGCCATAATGTGGTTATCAGGGTCTGAATTCCAACATGTCCAAGGCATCAGTGTGTTTCCTCAATAAGTCTAATCGTGATCAAATGAGTCAGTAGCAAGATTAATTGATGAGGTATCTCTTCCTCCCCCTCTAACACTCGTGACTTAATCCTAACGAGTCCATTGTTTCCTCTGAAAGTGATCAAATTTCCGAACAATCCTTTCTCTTGAAGATATTCTTCTTGAATTATTCTAAAGATGACGATCTGAGCCTTCTTCAGTTCTTCTGAATTCAGTTCCCCAACTCTTCATCCCGTTTGATGAAGTGCATTGAATCACTATCTTCTTATCCAGGCCACTGATCGTAGTACTTGCATGTATTTAGAAAATTCTCTAGTCAACATAGTACTTCTTTGTTCTGTGATGGCAGTCAATATTGTTAAAACTCCCTTTCTTCATTCCATTTCAACTTCATCAACTACATCACTGTAATCTTTATCATCATGAGGCCAGGTGGATTCAATCAGCATATAACCATTTCGGTTCCTCTCACCATTTCTCGGACAGCAAAGTTTTAACATCACATCCTCGGGAAGGCAAATCTGCAAGAGATCAGCATATAACCATTTCGGTTCCTCCCACCATTTCTCGGACAGCAAAGTTTTAACATCACATCCTTGGGAAGGCAAATCTGCAAGATTAAGCACTCCCGGAACATACCGTATTTGCCGGCGTATAAGACGCACCCTCTTTTTTATACACATTTTTGAAGGATAAAACTTTATTACTGATCATTATAATGAATTTACAGTATTTTAAATATAAAGTAATACAAACAGCAAATACTTTCTGCAAATACCCAATCTATCTGGGAAAGAACACCTTTTAATCTTCTTCGTCAAGACCCAGACACTCATCTCCAGAGTTAAATGAAGAGTCACTTGAAACCTCTTCTAAATCAGCATCTGAGTCCTCATACAACAAATTGTCCTCTGTACCATCCATTGCATTACTAATGCCACATTTCTTAAATGATTTAACCACTGTCTCTGTTTTCACAGCATCCCATGAAGCTTTGACCCATTCACAAACTTGAGAAATGCTAGGCCCAGCTGTGATCGTCGATGAAAGTGCATGCGCATTCATTGAACTCTACGTAACTAATATTCCCACACTCCGCAAGGAAACAAGAAAGAAATCGCATAACTCCGAATAGAGGAAATTTCCAGAAATGAATGTAATCAAAAACTGAGTATCGGCGTATAAGAAGCACCCCGTTTTTCAGACCTATTTTCAAAGAAAAAAAGTGCGTCTTATACGCCGGCAAATACGGTATATCTATGTCCCCAGGTCCGAGTCTTTCCTAATCTCATTGACGTAGTTCGAGATAAAAGTATCCCAGTTCTCCAGCATAAAACTGTTTTAGAATCAGTCTAGTAGAACGTAGGCAACTCGCACTCTAAGCTAGACTGGATAAATCTATTCAGCTGGACGGCGATAGTAGCAGCTAGCAGTTCTAATCTCAGAATAGAAGACATGTTATATTGTGAAGGTTTGGTTTGAGGTTTAACTCTCTTCATGGGAGCTACCCTTGTGACCACCTGAATAAGCTGAACTATATATCTCTTTGGAGTTTGAATTCAGAGGAAGGCACAGCAGGCATAGGCACTCTTACTGGCATCTCCAAATACATGCAGGCTAGTTCTTTTCATTTTTTTTCTGATGGACCCTCCAAACCATCTGGGTATGAGACATGCTTCAACAAACGTCAGATTCTGAAACCAGTTCTCACATTGGCGACTCAGATCGTCCAGCAGAATAGTGGCCCAGCTGATCTCCAATCTCCAGGTTTCTTGTAATATCCTTTTGGGGATGAGAGTCATTGGACTCAAGAATCCGATTGGATCAAATATTCGACAAGAGATGGCGCCTGGTGAATCTCTGTCCTTCGTTTAGAACAAGGCTTCTCAAACTATGGGTCGCGAAGCGAAATGCTGGGGTCGCAAAAATTAAATTTAAACACTTGAATTTCAGTTTATATGTAATTTTTTACAAACGCCCAATATTTAATGTATGACAACATACTGTATGTATTTTCAGTGTAGTTGGCTGATGGTCAGAAGTGGATTTGCATTTTTGGGGCCCTAGGACAAGCAAAGCTTTGGGCCCCTAAAAATTCAAATCAGCTACATCTAATTTTAAAGGCTCCTTGTACCTAAAAATTCAAATCAGCTACGTTTAATTTTAAAGGCTCCTTATAATCCTAAAAATTCAAATCAGCTACATCTAATTTTAAAGGCTCCTTATAACGAAGGAACCTTTAAAATTTTACTTTCTATCTAGCACTTTAATAAAAACTTTATAATTTTACTTTCTATCTAGCACTTTAATAAAAAACCCAATTTTTTCTTATTAAAAATTTTTTAAAAGTTGAAAACTGAGTGATAATTTTGGGGCCCTTAGAATCGCGGGGCCCTAGGATGCAGCCTAGTCAGCCTATTGGTAAATCCGGCCCTGCATTTTTCATTAATAAGTGTGTAAATGATTTATGTACTTGTATGTTTTATATCATATTTAATATCTGGGGTCGCAAAAAATCTCGTAATGAAAAATGGGATTGTGAATGAAAAAGTTTGAGAAGTGCTGGTTTAGAAGATGAGACGATGAAACACATTTCAGTGTGTCCGATTTTTTGTCCCACCTAAGACCAAGCATGTTAGTAGTATTTTCCTTTCCATTGTCATCATGGACATCAACATTGGTCTCCCATCTTCTGAAGTCAAAATGGCCAAATCTGATTATCTCTGTGGCTTCCAATTGAAAAGTCTTAAGATGCTCAATCGTGTCCACACTCACGACACAATTGTCAACATACAGTGAATTTTGTAGTTTCTTAGCCATCATTCGTAATCTATCGGGAACTTTCTTCAAGTGATACTTGAGTGTAGCTCCTAGCAGGAAACGTGAGGCCAAACACCATTATGCTGATCATCTATTGACATCGTTAAACAATATCGATAGATGATCAGCTCTCTTGTGGAACGATCTCTCCTCCACAGGAAACGCAAATAATCTCTATCTCCATGGTTCATGCTTATCTGGAGCAAGGCCTTTCAAATATCTGCTACGATGGGAAATGGTCCATATCTAAATCTATGCAGGATAGATGAGATGACTCCACGATGTTGGGTCCGACTTCTAGGTATTGATTCAGTGATATCTTATTCGAGTCTTGGGCTGACACGTCAAACACCAACCTCACCTTGGTCGGGAGACTGGAATCTTTGAATAAGGGCCAGTGTGAAAGATAGTGCACACTTCAAGTTCAGTCTCCTCTTTCACTTCTTCGATAATGTTGTCTTGTTTCCATTCTTCGAAAATCTGTTGATATTCGTATAGCCGATTTTATTGGATTAATTTTCTGGTTGTGGAATCCAGCCTAATTTCCGCCACGTGTCTGTTGCTTAGTAAGTACGGTCGGTTTTCTCTCTAAGGGAAGTCTACGTCATAACATCCGTTGGAATCAATTCTGATAGTCTTCTCAAAGCATTCCATTACTTTAGCATCCCTTTCTTTAATCGTTTGAGTCTGAAAAGGATCCTGAATGGCGATTGTCTCCAACGACCATAAATTGGTGTAAGACAGGTTGAGGGAACTAAGAACTGAAGTTGTATTGACCCTTGGACACTTCCCCATTATTGTCCACCCAAGTTTGGTCGCAATAGCTAGTGGCCCCTCTTCCAAACATCTTATAGGTCCAGTTAGAATTTCATCAAGTGTGTCGACTCCCAGCAGAACTTCAACATCTCTTAGGTCATCCCCACATCTGATAGTTCTTTTCCTTCTCATTCTAATGATGATTGAAGCAGACATCTCGGTGCCTCCGGGAGAGCACCACAAATATTTTCTTGGCCGAGAAGTGTGAAATGTCCCTCAAAATCGTTTCCTAGGCTTCACAGGCTAATTATGAATTTCGGATGGGTGATCGGTTTCAATTCTATTCCTCTGAACACAGTGTGTTGTAGCTGTTCAGTGCCCACAGGCTTAATGTCCATTTCCTGGGCACATCGAGTTATAATATATGACAGATGAAAACCTGTATCACAAAAAGCTATCACTATCTTCGTATGATTCCCATTGACTAAATGGATACAAAGAGTTTGAATAGTCACTGTGGGGCTTCCTATTCCATTAGATTGAGATGTTGTCATCTTTCTTACAGTCTCCAGTTCACTCTGAAAAGCTATTATTCCCACTGAACTTGAATGTGACTCTGGTTTAACTGGACTTTTATCTTAGATCTTGTTGATCTCTAGACACATAATAGTTTAAAATCTTCAAGAGCACATAAAACAAGTAATGGGAGTCTTACAATGACTAGCCTGATGATTGTATTTCAAACAGAGTAGGCAACAGTTCTTCTCCGTCACCTTCTTCCTTCTATCTGCCAGAGATATCTTCCATGCGGTTTTGCATTCTTGACTCAAGTATATCCCCTTTTCGCAGAATATGCACTGAGGGTTGTTTCTGTTAGCTTGGATGACTGTTAAAGCAGTGGCAAGTCATACTCTAACCTTGTTATCCGCTCCTTAGTGTATCTCCATGCGCTGTCAGTCACTTCAAAAGTTGTCTTGGTGATATCGATTTGTTCTTCCCCTTCTATCTCATCTCTCAAAAAATCCATGAGACGCTGTAACTCATTCGACTTGGTATCTAGTTGTGTTTCTTCTCTTTCAGAATTATTTTCGCTAGAATTGCTTCCTAGAGTGGATTCTGGGCCGGTACACTCTCTGGTAATTCTCATGGATGCCCTTTGTCTCTCCCACAGCTTTAAAACTTCCTTAGAGAGAGCCACTTCTACCAACAGATACAGGACACATGCATATTTATCCTTGGCTACACCTAACTTTGATAAGGCTTTCAACTGACCATCTAACTTGTCAACCAAATTGGTGAATGATAGTTTTCCCGCTCTGGTTTAAGGATTAACTGTAATAATTCATGAATATAAACGTCAATCAGTTTCTCATCACTGGCTAATCTATTCTTAAATCTTTGTACTGCTTCCAAATAGTTCTCTGTGGTGGGTGGAAAAGCTTTGATAATCTCCTTTGCCTTCCCAGTGATTGACTTAAGCAGGTACTGGAATTTTGTATCCAAAGGGATAAGGGGATCGTCATGAATGCAAACAAAACTACCCCAGAAGAGGAACCATTCCTTGGAGTCTCCTCCGAAAACGACTAAGTCCAATTTAGGTAGATCATAGGCTCTAGATTGAGTTAACTGTTGCACCAGTGCTAGTTGGGTAAATTGGCTCGGATTAATTGCCCCTGGAATGACTCTATTTTTGCAACCCCTCATATATCTGGCTCGGGCTGTTGCCACATTGTCATGGTATCTCTCGCAACTCTCGATCTCTTTCTCAATCACTGTATCGGATATGTTTTCGTCAAGGTGAATAATTGTATTATTTCGGAATCTTTTACTTGTAATCTAGTATATTTACCTTCTAACTGGGCATACAAGTTGGCGGCATCTTGAATCTGTTCCGACTTCAAAGCTGCTTCCAGTTTTGTCAAGGTAGCAATAACTTCCTTACTGTACATTCTTTCTTCATTAAATCCATTTTCCTAGCGAAAAGGATCTTGGTTGGCTGGCCACTATGTTAAGAATACGGATTCAGATAACAGGCTTAGGAATTTATTGAATGAATACAGTCAATAAAAGGTTACAAGTCATCTGCCCTCAACATGTCTGACGATTTTTTTCTAAAGCTTCCCGCGCTTTTTTCTTTTGACAGTGCTGCCACAACTCATGCAACTTTCTTTATAGAGGGAGAGCTTTTTCCGAAAACAAAAAAGAATTGGAAATTCTAAATAATAAAATTAATAACTTGTTTCCACAGTTATGTACCGAAAATATGAATAATGAATTATTTTAGTTTATGTGCTGCTAATTATTACTGAGTTTGCAAAGATTTTTAAGATAAAGAAAGAATACTGTACGGGTACTCCTCAGTTAACGACCTACCTGTTTAATGACTGCTCGAACTTACGTCTGAGCTTAAGACTTTTTTTTAAATGGAATATTTAACTTTTGCTCATGCGCATCACTTACGACTTTTGTTTGTAATTTCCCCGCACTCGTAATTCCAAAAAAACTGAAGAAAAATACTGTACTTTGTTCATAATTAAGATTTAAATTTTTAATTTGAAATTTATTTCCAATATTTTAATATAGGAACAAGTTTTTCGCTTACCAACCAATTCGTTCTACGACCGAGTCGTGAGAACGAAACCCAGTCGTTAAGTGAGGAGTACCTGTATTTAATTTTCATGAGAAATTATTGGAAAAATAGCTTGTTTGGTGTAAAATTTGAAGTTTAAAGTAAATAATTGATGAATTAAGAACTATAATGGAAGAAAATAAATATGTAATTATCAAATATCAGTGAAACAACCTATCAAATTAATTTATAAATAACCGAAATTAATAATTAAATACAAATTTTAGCCAATTGTCTTTTGTAATTTAAAATTTAATATTCTATTTTAATCTTTTACTTTTTATGTTCTGAAGACTATTTAAAAATATTATATAATAAAACATAAAGTCTTTAGAAAAACAATTAATAAAATAAAGTCTTAAATATTTTAAATAAAACTTTTTAATTTGTTTAGATATCTTTTGTGATAAAAAATAAAATAAAAATAGCCTAAGCAAATAGAAGTATTTTATAATTAATAATAACAAAATAATGATTCTTCTTAAAAATATAATTAATATATTTTAAAAAACAATCATTACTTTCTTATCATCAATTACTTTGAAATAGATTATGTTAAAAGGTATTTTTATATTATTAAAGACTTAAATGTATGTCTTTATCAATTTAATAAAATATGACAAAATTAAAGAAGATATAAAACTGTCTCGATAATTCTCAACTTGAGAATTCCTGGGTTTGTGAATTTTTTTATACAAATATGAAGTATCAAAAAAATTGAAAATATGAACATTAATTGCAAAAAATAAATGCTAAATATTCATAAATATAGCAATTTTAAACCATGTACATAGCTATATTATATGGTGTGACTGAATTTGTAACAGAAACTCTGTCATCTGTAAAATTGAAAAAATCAAAATGGCAGAATGAGAAGTGGAAATAGTATGTCCTATGATCAGTATGGTTTTTTTCAGCACATTATATAAATAATTTTTATTTCTGGATTGTGCCTAAAGCAGTAGTTCATCTGTATAAAAGCTCATATACTTATTTGTCAATAATAATGAAGAATAAAAATTTTTAACATTTATATGACATAAATAATTTCATTATTTTTATTATAACTTACTTGATTTTAAAGGCTACATTTTTATTTCTTTAGATAAATAAATCATTGTTTCATCATAAACTATTGATTTTTATTGGTCTTTACTTAATTTTATTATGGTAAAATTTCATTGATGGAATGGAATCTATTTTTAATAATATATCTATGAGAAACCAATTTCTGGTTTATGAGTTATTACTTTACAAGCCTACTCCAGGAATAAATTAACTTGTAAAGTTGAGAACTACCTATATTTCTAAAATAAATTTAAATGAATTATCTAAAAATTGAAATAATGTTTATTTTTGAAAATATTCTTGAAGATCATTTTTTTAATTTTAATTATAATTTTTTTATTATTCAAAAGTTTTGAAAAATGGAATTAAAATACTTAAAATCACAATAAAATTAATATAATAAGTTGGAATAAATATAATACTTTTTATATGATAGTTTTTATTATAATGATAATATTTTAGATAAATTAAAAAATTTAGCATAAGTAATTAATAAAGTTTGAATTTTTCAGGAACAGTGATTAGAAATACTTCTGTAAAAATGTTGGAATATCAAAAAGAATACATTTGTAATAAATGCAAATATTCTTTTGCAATTGATGCTGATATTAAACAGTATTATTCTATGCCAAAACCTAAATCATGTCCAAATCCACAAGGATGTACATCAGTTAAATTTACATCAGTTGAAAATGGTACATTGTTTTACTTAATTGAAATTTAACTTTTTCTTTATAAATACAGTGAAACCCCGCTTGTGCGTTCCCGTATCGTACGACTTTCCCGCTTTAAACGTAATTAATCTGGATTAGTGAGGGTTTACTGTATTTCCTTTTACAAACTTTTCAATATTAAATAAATACAGGTAGTCCTCAACTTAAAACCACTCATTCTCATGACTGTGATGAAATCTGTTAATTTTAATTGGTCGACACGATTCAATAGGTTACTTCCAATTGAGTCCCCGATCCAACGATAGTAAATATAGAAACCTTCATTTTTTTTTCTCTCTGATTCTTGTAGCTTTGTTTTCTTTGTTCATTAAGATAACATATAGCAATCTAGAAAACAGAAGTGAGAAATCCGTAAATTTTGGGCATTTTTGACTTCCAACCATTCTGATTTATTACAGTGGGTTTTGAAACTGAACCAGTCATAAGTTGAGGATTATTTGTATATTTTCTATAGAAAATTTGGATATTAGTAATTGAAGCCATAAATTCTATAAGAAGCCAATTCCACAATATATGATTTTGAAAGAAAATATATTCTTTTCTGCATAATTTTCCCAATTAAGGTTTTATGAAACTGATTTTCTTTCTGGAAGATTTGATGAACATAGCCTGATAAATGAGTTAAAATAATAAAAATTGCTTTTTTTGTTCAAATTATATATACATTCAATATTTTGAGTTGAGTTTATATTATTTTTTCAGGATACAGATGAAAAGGAAATTTGTTTTAATGAAAATTATTTTTATTCAAATATGCAGATAAATAGAAATGCAGAGCTAAAATATTATATATTTAGTAAATATTAGATGTGATTATAAAAATATTAGGATTTTCAAAGCAACAGCAAGCTTTTATTTTCAAGCACCCTATCACTAAAATATAAGCAATTTTAGCAGTTAAATAGAATATTGTACAAACTGCTTTTATATAAACTAAACAATATACAGTAATCAATATGCAGTTTGATCTCTTACAAATTTTGCAACAAACTCCTTCACACACCTTAAATTTTTAAATACAGTGAAACCCCACTCATGCGTTCCCGTATCGTACGACTTTCCTGCTTTTAACGTCTATTTTCGGAAGTCCGTGCATTTTCCTATAAATGCAATGTAAAACTTTCCCTCTTCCTATGTTTTAATTATTAACTTTTTTATTATGACGTCATCAGAGTTCCCGTTTCGTGCGTTTTCCCGGCTTGTTCGACTTTTCGGGCCGGTCCCTGAAAAGTTTCAAAATCGGGGTTTCACTGTATAATATTTTTTTAATTATACTTTTTAAAAATATATTTTAAAATTTATCTTAAATACTTATCTGATTAATATCCATCCTTATTTTGAATAATTTGCATATCTGTTAATATCACTTAAGATACAAAACATACTTTCTCTAGAAGTGTCACAAGGAATTTTATTATCCCTACATTTTTAGAAAAAATTACTATTTGTAATTTTTGTCCTACATTGGACCTGGTTATAAAGTTAAGTTAATAC
Organism: Olivierus martensii; assembly: GCA_000484575.1. Classification (NCBI taxonomy): domain Eukaryota; kingdom Metazoa; phylum Arthropoda; class Arachnida; order Scorpiones; family Buthidae; genus Olivierus; species Olivierus martensii. The sequence continues at coordinate 79,447 of AYEL01071214.1, forward strand.
CTCATATAGTGTAAAAATGTGAACTTTTATAGATTCATGGCTTTGATTAACTTTGTGACATTATTTATTTATAAAAAATTACTGGAAAATACTATATAATAACAACTCATCCTGAATTTTATTGTATTCAAACTGAAATTTAATAAATATATCTTAAAATTTATTTCATCTTGCATTTTAATTTGGATTGAAAGTGCTGCTGAAATTGAATGTAAGACCAACACATATGGTCAACAATAATAAAAACATTCTATAATTAATACAGTGATTATATACATACATTATTTTATTGAACACTTTTTAATGAGAAAGATATTTTATCCTATATCAATAAATTTTTGTTTTCTCCAATTTTATGGATCATGTAATAGTCTTTAAAAAATGAAAACAAAATATAAGTGTACAACATGAATATATTTTAATCAACAGAACTTCCAACTGTAATGTAAAAGTAAATCCAAATTCACAGATTTAAAATATTTAAGTTTGGAAACATTATCAATAAATCATAAAAAGTATTTTACGAAATGCATTTAAAAATTTTTAATTTTCCTATTCCCAGAGTGTTATAAACAACAATCAAGGATATTAACAGCAGAATAACATTGATGTTTAATAAATCTGTAACACATTATATAAAAATAGAATTGGAAGAAAAATGCAGTTTAAATACAATATTTTCAAGTGAACATAGACATGAAGATCACGAACAATTTCTGTATTTGTGAAAGTAGTTGAAAAATTATTTTTATACAAATCTGGACCAATGCAAATAAAAACACATTTAAAACAGTTTTATCTTTCCATTTGTACTGCCATTGTATTGCATATTTTAAAATTAATATATTCAAATTAAAAGAAATGAATAAATATATATCTGTTAGGAACATACAGCATAATATCCATTGTAAGGTATAATTTTCACTGAGCAACATTTACAGAAAACAACTGAATTATAAACTTCTTTTATTATTATAAATTTATTTATATATTCAATTTTTGATTTTTATTACAGAAAATATTCCAAACAAATTTGGGATATCCTAACAGAGAGATGACTGTCTCAGATATTTCAAATGTAGTGCTTTGAAAAATCAAAAGTATAATGACTAGTATTTGCACAGTGAAAATTCTAAAAGAAATAGATGCTATCAATTTAAACACATTTATAACAAACTTAACATAAAACAGAATATACATAATCTATACTGTCTAACAATTTTTTTCATTTTAAAACTTTGGAAGTATCAATAAATGTTGTAAGAGTATTTAACAACTATTAAGAATAATCTGTTGACACAAATAGATTTTATACACAGCTAATTCTCTAAATTCTACATATAATTTATATTAAATTCAGACATTGGAGCATGAATCATAAAAGACTTGATTATCTGGCAAAAAATAACCACAGTTGGATCATCTCTAATTTTGTTAATTTTACAAAATTTCCATAATGATTGTATAGATTTTCTTTCTAATTATGCTAAAGAATATGCATGTACGTTATGGTCATTTATATACAAAATGATATGAGCCTTACTTGCATAAGAAATATGAGGAAAATTTGTTTCTTTATACATGATTAACAAATAAAGTTTAAACAAAAATATACATATATCTATATATATATATATATCATCATTTGTTTACAGTATAATCTTCAAAACTTGCTCTTTTTTTAGCAATTAAATTATAGCACTTTTGGTTTGTTACAAGAAATTAATATAAAAAAGAGGAATGTTGTGATATGGGCTTGGAAAATTTGTAGCATATTTACAAAATATGCTTTTTGGTTCATAGATGATCATCTCTCGTTAATTAAGAAATATGTAAATGGGAATCAAAAGACATTAAAGCTACATTCATTGACCATATATATATATACATATGTATAACATGTATAGTATATGCTACATACATATTAGAATAAAATTCAGATTAACAATATATTGTTATAACAAGTGTAAAAAAAAAAAAAAAAAAAAAAAGCCATCTTCAAAATTCTATTGAGTGAGGAAAGCTGAAAAAAAAAAAAAAAAAAAGGAAAATTGCATTATCAATCTTGATTACTGCATCTAACAAATTTGTAAAATTATAAAACAAATATTCTGAAATTAGTAATTAAAACAATCCAAATAATCACTAATAATATATATAAAATTACTATATTAATAAATAAGACTAGAATTTTACTATATATATATTTAAATAGCTAATGCAGTGTACGATATGATTAATAGGAGAGGTCATTTCTAACCTGGTTAAATATCATACATGAGTTTGGCATTTGCTGATCACAGCTAAACAGGAACACCATACAAAACCTCATATACAGTATATGTATATGTATATTTTTTAATTTCATACATTTGTGGTCTTTGCAATGCCATAAATATATAAATCACACAATAACAGCCAATTATTTATAATTTTTTTTTTGTCAAAACACAAGGCTGCTGGGCAGTGGATAAAGCCTGGTATTTATAAAATGGAATATTTAAAATGTACATTGCAAAATTTAATACATTTTTGTTTAGGATACAAGTTGCAGAATCTGATAGTACTTTCAGTTTTGTTGAATCATGAGAATTCACAACACTGTGATATTCATTCACATTATCCAATGATGAGTGGCACATTGCACCATACAAATTTTAATCAATCATCTTAACAGATGGTTGACTAAGATTTGGAAATTTGGCAGTTTAAACTTTAATTGTGTCTTCACAATTATCAGAAGACATTTCTACTTTATGTTCAGAATTAGAAGTACTGGCAATAGATTTGGAAATTTGGCAGTTTAAACTTTAATTGTATCTTCACAATTATCAGAAGACATTTCTACTTTATGTTCAGAATTAGAAGTACTGGCAATGGGAATTTGAGAATATGTTGCATGCATACCCCTCTTTGGACTGTACTCTGATTGGCTTTTCTTTAGTATACCTATATAATTGAACTTTCCAGGTGATCGAAGTATAGTGCTATCATCATCTATACAATTATCTTTATGTAGCAACTTATGCACAGGTGAATATTTTCTTTTACCTTCCATCTCTACTTCTTGTTGTTTCTGTTTAGAATAACAAGATGAACATAAGTAACTTGTTGCTGATGTACCAAACATTGTACATCCAGGATTTATACAGTAAGTCAGTTTTTCTTTTTGTTTCACTTCTTTACCTTGATATTTATATTTTGTTTCTTTTTCTTTATTAAACCGTGATCGAGCAGATATTAAATAATTCTTAATCATTTCTTCTTGATATTCATGCCTTTTTTCTGTATGAAGAGAAGCAACTAAAATTTGATCTGAAATCACATCTGTGATTGTTAATTTACTGGGAGATTCCTTTGGTCTTCTTTTTCTTAATCCATCCATGGTTTGTTTAAATGAATCTGATTCTCCTTTAAATGAACCTGATTTTCGTGTCAAACTTCCAAAATTTTTTTTTAATTTTTTACTCATTGTTTTACCAATACTTCCAAATTGTTTGGCAACAGTTTGAATCTGTTTTGCAGCTTTACTTTTTTGTTGACTAGGTAAACTTCCTGTAGATGAAGCAGAAGCTGTATCAGCTATACTATCATCAGAATCAAAGCTATCTGCTGTTGATCTTACTTCTTCATTAATACCATTAATAAAATCTGGTGTTGAATCAAAAGAATCTTGCCTTTCCAGAACTGGTAATGGAATTTCTGATAAATCTAAATAATCATTTAATAATGTTAATTTTTCCTTATTAGTAAGTTGTAAATTTGATGTTATTAAGAAATCATTCTCATCATGATTCCACCTAACATCTGGTCCAGGATCTACTGCAAACTGGATTGGAAGAATTTTATTTTCAGGATCCACCAATGGAATAGCAGCTGAAAGATAATATATTTTTTAAATAAGCTAAATAATTTTCAAAATACAAAATAGTTTAGTTTTCAGAATTTAATAAACAAATAAAAGATTTACCAGGAAGATGTGGAGTTTTATCTACAAATCCTTCCATATCCATTGCAACTATTAAATAATTTTCAAAATACAAAATAGTTTTATTTGTTTATTAAATTCTGAAAACTAAAGATTTACCAGGAAGATGTGGAGTTTTATCTACAAATCCTTCCATATCCATTGCAACTAAAGCTGAGAAATGTGCAGCATCATAGGTCAAGCAAAGTGGTGACCTATGGCATTCAATAAGTGGACATTCAAGAGGAAGATATATACCACCAAAAGGTATCGGTGCAAATGGCTGGCCGGTAGCATCTTTTAACATTGTGTCGGCAATAACAATAATAGGTCGTTTTAAAACATGTGCTAAAGCTAGCACATGAATTTCTTCAAGGCTTTCATAGACATCACTTTGTCCTTTATTTTCTGGAACAGACTCCAATGTCCTAAAATATTTATATTATTGTATATTATATATGAATTATTTCTTTAGTTTAACAATTCATTATTATATTACATACTCTCTTCCACCAGTTGTTTCACTTTTTTCCAACCCACTTAATTTTTGATATGGGTGTAAACGTGGTTCTGTGGATGCTAATTTTAATAAACTTTGCCATTCCCTACTCCATTCTTCTTCACAATAGACAAGCCCTGCCTGAAAGATAAAATCATTAATCAATTCATTTATCATATTGTTTTAATTTTTTAAAATAATCTTTGTTTACTTCTTTATTTTGAAGAGACGTCTGCCATCGCCATCGTCGATAAAATGCTTGAGTAAAAGCACTATTAGAAAGCACACTATGCAATGCCTTACGTAATGTTAAAAGACGATCATGGAAGCCCCACATACCTATATGCCATAACAAATTTATTTTTTTTCCATTTTAATATTAAAATTTACTCAAATACAAAATTTGATCATCAAATTATAGATTAATTCATTATATTAAAAATTTACCTAATGATGCTGCATGAAGAAGACAATTTCCATCTCCAGTTGTTGCTAAAGGCCAAAGTCTTTGACACAATCCTCTATCAGCCCACCAATTTAATCTACCTATACATTTTTTAATGATAAATTTGTAATTAAAGTAAAAAAAAACGATTAACAAAATAGTATTTTCTTATCTTACCTGCTTGCTCCAGAGACACAAGAGTAGATGTTTCAATTAAATCACGTTCTAGAAATGCTCTAAAATCTTCTGGATATATTGATAAATCTGGTAATGTGAAAGTATAAACAGGTGTTTCTAACCTAATTTGTGAATGATTGTTGCTTCTTCCTGAACTTCTGAAATCTTGAGCAAACTCACTTCTTGCTTTTGATACAAGGTTAACATTATCAGTGGCTCGAGAAATGCCACGAGATAATCGTTTTGCTGAAATTTTATACTTATTTAACAAATTTATCTCAGTTTGTTCTCTCACTAATTAATAGTGAGAGAACTATAAAAATTTACATATTATAAAAACTTACTTGATCCTTCAGCAATTATTTCTCTTTCTGGAGATTTTGGTATCTGAAGATAGTTTGTAGAAGAAACAGATTTTCCTGGGGAAGAACATTGATTTTTTGGACTCTGACTTGGAGATCGAGATACCGAATTTCTTCTTTTATCACTTGTTATTGATATTTCTGGAGACACAGTTATTCCTTTTAAAATATAATATGCAGATAATGCTGACTGTAAATTCCACTTATGACCTATAATAATTATTATAAAAAAAATATATTAGATAAAGGATATTACAGATTAGGAAGCTTCTTATAAAATTTTTAAAACAAAATTTATAAACAAAAATAATCATTAATCAGTACATTTATCATATTGTTTTAATTTTTTAAAATAATCTTTGTTTACTTCTTTATTTTGAAGATTATAACTGAGGCAGGCTATATGGATAGCCGAAAATGTCTTTGATTAAACGGTTTTTCTTACTATTTGGCTTTTGAGTTGTTATTATTTATTAATTTTTCATTTATTTTATTTCATTTTCACTGCTATTTAAGCAAAAATTAAGAAAATACAAAAATACGAACTAATTATCTGTTATTTTAAATGTATAAGATACATAGCTCAAATCATTCCCAGGGAATTTCTGCCCCACCTATTTTACTGGCCTTACTGGCTTATAATGACTAATGTAAACTTCTTACTTTAGTTAATAAAAACACAACTCAAAATCCAAATGTATAACTGAGGCAGGCTACATGGATAGCCGAAAATGTCTTTGATTAAACGGTTTTTCTTACTATTTGGCTTTTGAGTTGTGTTTTTACTTACTGGCTTATATCAGTTAAACAATTATTTGGTGTAAAAATCACAACAAATCAGCAAGACTATAGTTGTTTTTGTTCAATTAAAGTCATTTTTAGTATTTGTCATAATTTCTTAAATTTGAAAAATACAGACAACAATTGAAATATAGAAAAAAACTATTATATTATTTATTGCTTAGAGTCTCAAAATTTTGATAAATTTTTGCTACTTTTCAAGAAATTTTCTACAATAAAAAAATTCACTGGTAAAAATTTCCATAATTCTTGATTTTATAAGCCATTGGTAGTTTAATCATCAACTAAATCTCTTTATTAAATGGTTTGTTTTTATTCAGAACAAATGTATCTTCTTACTAATAGACATAAAAATCAAATATTTAACAAAAATTTATTGGGGAAAAGATCATATAATTGCCAATATAAAAATATAGTTCATTCTCTGTTTACAAGTTACCATGTTTGTGAGACTTTTTACAAGTATCAAAAAAACAAATTTAATTATATATCCACAGTGGCCCAACTGCAACTTATGAGCCACATGTGGCTCTTTGTTACCTTCAACATGGCTCCATACTATGAAAGTCAATAGTTAATATGGAGCAAATACCTACTTAATTTTAAAATATATATTTTTTTTATTTTCTACTTTTTACATTTATTGTAAAAAGTAGTATGCATCTATACAAAATAAATGTATATGAAATATATAATAAACAATTTTTGAAACTATTGTTAAGATTATCCAAAAAAATTTATGTGGATCTAATTGATCCAGAAAAAACTGATTGCAACTCTCAACTGTTTGAGATTCTCCTAAATGGATCATAGTGACACGAAGCTTGGCCTCCCCTGTTATATATATATATTAATTGCAACAAATAAATAATAAACATTCATAAAACAATATTTCAAACCAGCAGTTCTCAATCTTTTGATATGCAACCCAACATATTTTTTTGAAATTGTACTGTGACCCAATTGTTTGTTTTAAAATATAAAATAAAAAAAAGGTAGTATATCAGCATGATACTGTATGTACTTGGATTAATTTATAGTCCAGTGGACTACGATGTATTATTCACATACAACGAAATATAACCATGAACTGTAAATTAAAAACATGCTTTTCAATGAAATACAAAATACGATTACTAATTTTAACACACTAAATGAACACTACTGACTACTTATAAAATAGTAATGTATATACAAAGTTATTCTTAATGCTGTTCTGACAACTGAAATTACATACTAGTTCAAAACTAGCAAAATTGGGAAGGGGAATGTACTGATGAATGCCAGGACAGGTGAAACAAACATGCGCATAGACTTAAGTTACATTCATAATGTCAAAATTAACTTAACTTAATTTCTGGTACATTAATTTAAGAAATTAATGTACCAGAAATTAATACCATTCAGAACCTCATAATTAATTTTTTGAAATTAACATAAAAGACATTTTTTTTCCTATTTATTTTTTTCTATTTTTATTTCAGTATTTTATCAGTTCCTTCATGACCCATTAAAAATTTAACAAGACCCAAAGGTTGAGGAATGCAGTTTCAAACCATGTACATAGTTATACAACACAACTGGGTTCTGTTATGTACCCAGTTGTATTAATTGGGTACATAACAGAAACTCCATTATCTGCTATGAAATCAGGAAAAATCAAATAGTAAGAGAAGTGAGAATAGCACACCTCTAATAGTAATGATTCTAAATATATAAAAGTAAATAACTTTCATTCCCAGATTGTATTGCGAGAGTAGTTCATTTGTAGGAAGCACATCTACTTATCTATCAATAATAAATATATTCTTCATTATTATAATTTTGATAAAGAATTTTTATTCTTCATTATTATAATCAATAATAATGAAGAATAAAAATTCTTTCACATTTATATAACACAAAAATTTCTATATAATTTTGCTTGATTTTAAAGACATGTTTTCATTTCTTTAGATAAATAAATCATTGTTTAATCATAACTATTAATTTTGTTGATCTTTATTTAAATTCATTGTTGAGAATGGAATCCCTATTTTTTACATTCATGGGAACTTGATTGTTGATTTACAATTTCTTACTTTACAAGTGCAATCAGAAATAAATTAACTCAAAGTCAAGAACTACCTACATATAATAAATATTTCTGAAAATAATAAAATATGAAAAAAATAATTTCATCATCATAAAGATATATATTTACTTAATAAAGGTGAAAACTTTCAAAATTTTTTTTGATAAAAATAAGAGAAGATGAATTTTTAACAAAATTTAGGAATATCAATTAGACTTAATAACGGATATTTGCCAGCAGGCACATACATCCACATTCCTTAGCAGCCAGATGTAAACAAGTTAAATAATTAAATTATTTTGTATCTTAGTTTTATTAAAATAGTTACTATAATAAATATGAAAAAACCACTTGCTTTAACACAAGATCAAAGTTCATACAGCAATAACAGCAAGTTGTTAGTGCTGTATGAACATTGATCTTTAGTTACTATAATAAAATCCATAATTAATGAAAACAAATACAATTAAAAAATATCAATACTAACTTCTATTTCTGAAAATAATAAAATTGGATTTATTTTTGCATATAACAGGAATGGCAAAATTCATATCACTAAAAGCCACATAAGAGAACCTCAAATACTTGAAAGCCACAATCAGTTTCTTTTTGGATCAATGAGAGCCTCATCAGTTTTTTCAAGTAATCTTAACAATGATTTCAAAAATTGTGTTTATTATATATTTCACATGCATTTATTTTATATAGATCCATATTACTTTTTACAATAAATGAATAAATTACAAATATATATATATATTTAAATTAAATAGGTGTTTACACCATATTAACTATTAATTTTCACAGTATGGAGTACAATGAAGGTACCAAAATGCTGCAAGTGGCTCTTGAGCCGCAATTTAGCCACCATGGACATATAATTTAGAATGGGTTCTAAACCTTTTGATGACTCCAGACCCCCAATGGATTGTCCAATATAGTGCATACCCCCTTTCACTTGACTGTCAAAATAATCACAATTCCTTACATTAGTTGCCAGTATGACTTCCAAATAGGTTTAAATAAAATAAATACCAGTACAACAGAGATCAAGTCCCATACCCCCAGCATTTGGTTCCCATACCCCCAGTTAAGAACCTGATTTAGAAGAATGAAGTTTTTTGAAAATTACATAAATTTAAGATAATATTTGATGAAAATTTTATAATTTTTACCAATAAATAAAACCATAATAACTGGTATGTTTATTACCATATTAGGTTTAAATTTGAAGATCACTTTGTACTTAACAACTAGCGCCATTGAGGGCCCGTGGCTAGATTCAGCCTGATCAGGAATAGGTCTATCGGCAAAGTTCGATGTAGATAATCTAAAGTTGTTTCCAAATTAATATAACTGCCTGAAGAATCAATCTATTCATTGGCCTCGGTGGTCTAGTGGTATGACATTGGGATGGAATCCCAAAGGTCCCCAGTTCGATACTGGGCTGAGGCGGATTTTTTCATCTTCAGGTAAATTTGTTTAAATTCTAGTTTAGTTATTAATTAATAGATGGAGCCACTCATTGGTTTAATAATTTGTTTAATTTGTCTAAAATTATTTAGAATCATTAAAATTCCGTTGTGTTTCAAGGGTTAAATTTGACAAGTTAATTAGGTTGGATTAAATTTCCTTGAGGTTTGGATTGTATAATATTTGTGTTGAAATTCAAAGTTGAATAGCAAGAAATAGGCTAAACAGAAAAACAAGAAACAGGCTATCATAATCTATTGTATTGCAGTAAACATAATTATATTATTTATCTTAAAATTTTTAGAATGCTTAAACATCAATAGGTAAAATGGTAGCAACTTTCTGGTAGCAAAGAACCAATTGGAAACTTTTATATTAGAATTAATGGGAAATAAGTTTTTGGTTTACAAAACTATTCCTATTAATTTCAATACTTTTAAAGTCCCAGTTATCTTCATAAATTGATATATACAGGTAGGCCACGATTAGTGCGAATAATTGGTTCCACGAATTTCTCGCACTATTCGAAGTATTAAGTATATGTAAAATATGGTAACTGGCACAATACCAACTGTTTAAGAAATATTTATTTTCATATTTTTTACATCATTGTTCATATCTTTAATGACTACCAGGATTGCGTCTCAAACCATCATCACACCAAAAATTAATAGTTAGTGTTAAGTTTATTGTAAATATTTATATATTTTACATCATTGTTCATCATCTAAATTAATAACTCACAGGAATTGCGTCTCATATCATCATCAAACCAACCGCCAAATCAAAAGGAATTATGTCTCATAGCCATCAAAAAACCAACCACCAAATCAAAAGCAGAAGTTGAGCGCCGTTTTTATGTCGCTCAATCACAGATTGTGTCTCATATCATCATCAAACTAACCGCCAAATCAAAACCAAATTTGCATCTCATACCAACATCAATCCAACTTCCAAATTGAAGATATCTTAGAATTATTGTGACCATATTTTACATTATTGTGTTCACCATCTAAATTAATAACTTACCAGGAATTGCGTCTCATACCATCCATCCTAAATTAATAGACTACCAGGATTGCGTCTCAAACCATCATCACACCAATTAATACTTACCAGGAATTGCGTCTCATATCATCATCAAACCAACCGCCAAACCTACCAGGAATTGCATCTCATACCATCATCAAACCAACTGCCAAATCGTCAGGAATTATGTTGTTTCATACCATCATCAAGCCAACCGCCGAATTATCGTGACCACTTTTAAATCATATCATCATCAAACCAACCGCCAAATCAAAACCAAAATAGCGAAGTCTCATACATCATCAAACCAACCGCCAAATTCTGTACTGTACTGTATGGTTTCATACCATCATCAAGCCAACCGCCGAATTATCGTGACCACTTTTAAATCATATCATCATCAAACCAACCGCCAAATCAAAACCAAAATAGCGAAGTCTCATACCATCATCAAAATCGAAACCAAAATAGCAAATCGAAAGCGGTTATCATCATCAAACTAACTGCCAAATCAAAACCAAAATAGCGAATCACATCATTGTTCATCATCTAAATTAATAACTTACCAGGAATTGTCCTCATACATCATCAAACCAACCGCCAAATTCTGTACTGTACTGTATGGTTTCATACCATCATCAAGCCAACCGCCGAATTATCGTGACCACTTTTAAATCATATCATCATCAAACCAACCGCCAAATCAAAACCAAAATAGCGAAGTCTCATACCATCATCAAAATCGAAACCAAAATAGCAAATCGAAAGCGGACATATCATCATCAAACCAACCGCCAAATCAAAACTAAGCGTCTCATATCATCATCAAACCAACCACCAAATCAAAACTAAAATAAGCAAATCGAAAGCAGAAGTTGAGCGCCGCCTGGCCGCCAATTTTTGGTCAAGAATTGAGTAGATAGTCCGATTTGCAATTAAGCATTGCTACTTTATTGAATCAGTAAATTAGTTCCAGATAGAATTAAGACTAGTCTATGCATAAAACTCGCATTAATCAAATATTTGCTTGCACTAACTGAAAAACGGTATCAATTTTTATAAGTCGGCATTAATTGAATATTTGCTCGCACTAACTGAAAAATGGTATCAATTTTATAAGTCGCGCATTAATCAAATATTTGCTCGCACTAACTGAAAAATGGTATCAATTTTATAAGTCGCGAATATTTGCTCACACTAACTGAAAAACAGTATCATTTTTGTAAGTCGCACTAATCGAAAAAACTCACACTAATCGAGGCCTACCTATAGTTGCTTGACAAATTTAATAAATATGTGTATTATTCAAACTCGCACTAATCAAGGCCTACCTGTATATCAGATTTGAATTCGCACTAATCGAGGCCTACCTGTACATAAGATCGGAAGAGCGTCGTGTACACTAATTGAATATCGCACTAATTGAGGCCTCCCTGTATAAGAATTTTCTGAAAAACGATGTCAATTTTATAAGTCGCACTAATCGAAATCGCATTATTCGAACTCGCAAATTTTTATAAGTCGCACTAATCGAATATCGCATTATTCGAACTCGCATTTTATAAGTCGCACTAATCAAAATCGCATTATTCGAACTCGCACTAATTTTGTAAGTCGCACTAATCAAATAAAACTCACACTAATCGAGGCCTACCTATAGTTGCTTGACAAATTTAATAAATATGTGTATTATTCAAACTCGCACTAATCAAGGCCTACCTGTATATCAGATTTAAACTCGCACTAATCGAGGCCTACATGTATATATATCAATTTATGAAGATATAAATTATTTATGTATATATATATATATACAGTTCTCAACTTTATGAGTTAATTCATTCTTGGAATGAGCTCATAAATAATAAAGTAAGAGCTCAAACAAAGAAGCAATTTCTCACAAATATAATGTTAAAATCCAGGGTTTTGTTCTGAACAAATAAAATAAATAAAATTGTAATTAAAATGATGAAATATAAAATATTACAGTATTGCAATTTCATATTTTTAAACTACCTAAGTTTTGAATAAAAAAAAATTAAAGTTTATATTTAATATAAGCATTTTTGGCTTAGTTACTAGTAACTAAGTCAAATGCACTTCGAATAAACTGAATAAACATTGTTTTGTGTATAATTTTAATGTTATTTATATACATATATTAATATTCCTGCTTTAAGTGCTGTAATCATTTTGAATTCATAAGAAGCAGTGTAAATGAACCTTACAGTATCAATAGTTGTTGATTTTTTCATAAACAATAAATGCTTTACTTGTGGATGGATGATGCAATTTATTAACAGAACAATAACACAAACATCCTTGCTGTAGAAGTGATATGAATTATGTTAAATCAGAACAAGAAAACAGAAAAGTTAAAACATGCTTTATTATATAGTTATTTCACTTTTTTAGAAATGCATCTCAGATTTGACAGACTCTTCATCAAATCAAAGTGAAAAAACTATGTATAAAGGATTATCAAATCAAAAATTGATTTATAATAATGAAACTATGATAAAATAAAACAATGCTTTGATTTATAAATATTCTGTCTTCCTGTTTCAGTTAAACACAATATACATCACTTCTACATCTACAGATGTTTGTGTCATTGTTATCTTAATAGTTACCATAATCCATAACTGCAGACTATTTTTAACAACTTCTAGAAATTCTTTGTTGTTGCTGAGTCAAGTAAAGAAAAAGCATACACAATATTTATATTTTGTATTTTATCTTTTCACTGTAAATAACTCATTTTACACAATAATACTGGAATTACATAAATATGTTAATAGAATAAATATCATTACTATATATTTTCAGAACAGGTAGTGAAAAATATGAAATTTGAAAACTGATCATAAACAGTAATATACAATATCTAAATAGTAAACTGCAAGATTTGCCAAGAATATCAAGTAAAGCTGAAGAATTTTAATGTTATATTAAAAATTTATGGGAAAAACTAAGTTATATTATTAAATTAACTGCTTTTACTTGCCACATCCCCTTTTTTAACTAATTTATAAGATTCTACTTTGCCAGATAAAGAAAGCTTTGTATTAAACCAAAATAAAAATGATAAAAAATATATTGTTTATAAATTATATTTTAAGCTTCAAAATTTGATCTATATAGTGTAAACTTGACTGCTGATTACACCAAAAAACTTTAACAAATATTATATAGCAAATAGTGCAATTCAAATATAACAAAATGTTTTTTAATAAATTTTGAAAAGCAAATTCTGTATAGGCTATATTCTGAAAAATAGAAAATTTCCACATTTTTATTGTATAAGAATTTGCATGTGAACTATAACTAAAAAATTACATAGTTTATAGTTAAATGTAATAATTGATAAATTAATTCTTAAGTAATCTCATTCATTTAAAATTTCACAATTTAAATAAACATTTTGAATTCTCAAATTCTTTTGATAGATTAAAAGTATCTTGTTTTCATATTTATGATTTTTACATAATCTTTAAAAACAAAATATTTTAAACAAATTTAGAACAAGTTTGAACTTCATATAATTTTATTGATGATTTATAAATGTATTTCAAAAACATACCTTCTTAGAAGTAATGTTTATCAATTCTTCAAACTCATTCAAATGTTTTCTCAAAATTGATTTTTGATCATGGGTAAATGCTGGATGATTTATGGCCATAGTAAACATTAGAATGACTTCTTTCACTTCATTATCATCAAGTAATGGCACTAATTCATTTAACTTTACTTTAATCAATATCCTGTAAAGAGCATTGGCGCATAAGCGACTGGACGAATAGAGAAGAGCAAGAGCAACCACCACTTTGCTTCTGCAAATTTTGTCCGTTATATCATTCAATGTAGTTACATATGCAACATCGTTAGCATTACATTCAGATTCCCTGAGATAGTGATAATCTTTTCTTCCGATGTTTTCTATACAGTTTCCAAAAAATCGGACTTCTAATGGAAGCAACATGTTCAAGAAACAACATAGAACTTCTATTCTTTTAGACCCGTTGAGAGATTTGAACCATAAACACACTTCTTCTTTACATATCATGTTTAAGTAATTCGAAATTTAAAATCGAAAAACTGTACTTTGTGATTTGGTCTTTCGATAATCTCACCTTCTTACAAAGATGCCATTTTTCTTTCCGAAAAGAACTTCATCCTGTACTTTGAACGAGGATAAATATATTTTGACACTCGATGGCGCTTAGTTTGTTTTTATTTATAATTATTCTTTTATAAATTATTTTAAATATATCTAAAATTTATGAAATATTTTCTAATTAATAATTATTCAATCATAAAAATAAATAAATAATTACAGTATATAGATTTTGTCTGCTAGAAAAGCTTTGCAATTTTCTATTTTTCTGTATTCTGGTTTAAAAACTTTGCAGTTTAGTGTTTTTATTTTATGAAGTTATTTTATGATACTATATTTAGTGTCAAGTAATTAAACAATTTAAATTAAATTAAAATCAATAAATTTATTGCATATAATTTTATGATATATACAGATAAGCATGAAACCTTCCGAATCTATGTTAAGTTCAGTAATTTCTGGAATTATTAAATCCTATAAATTTTAGAAGAATCGGAGTTAATTAGAATTTAAAAGTAAAAATAATTTTGGAATCAGAGTTAAAAGATTTTCCAAATGATGAATTAAATAATACTGTTATTTGAATATACAGTATACTGTATATCTACATTATAAGTTACTGTAATACTGTAGGAGAAAATTTTTTAAATCTAACAGGCTAAAAATCTTTCAGACTGAACTTTCAATATATTTACAGAATTACACATCATTTGATTAGATTGCAATATCTTCAGTTAATCTTGATATTTTCTGTATTTATATCAGATTTAGATATTGACCTTTAAATGTAAAAAATATTTAATCTAAAAAACCTTAAAAGCTATAAATTTGAAGAGAAAAAATTAAGTTGCGTAAAACAAAAAAAAATTAAAGCAGAGTAATCTAATGGAGAGCCTAAAATCACTTAACAGATTTTATTTTAAAAATATTTCTAACAGTTCACAATAGTTAAATATCTTATTTACTTTCTGTTGATTATTCTAAACATTAAAGTTTAGGACAATCAGCAGAAATTATATAAAATATTTAATACATTAGACTGACGTTTTGAATGTTGTAGTATTTCAAAGAGCATATAAAATCTATTTTACATTCTAGTACAATTTCCTAATTTTTACGTAGGCCTATTATTCATTTCCATATTTATTTCACCGGAATTAAATATGTTTTAATAATGTAGCATATTAATTTTTAGCTATTGCCATATTACCGGATACTTTAAGAAATATGACACTTCACATATCTTTTTTAAACATCAATCTTTTGGAATTATTTAAACTTTCGAAAATCTTTTCCTGTTTTTCCATTACTTTAATAATCGTAATTTGTTCGAACAAATGAATTTTATTTCTAATTTCAAGTAGGTCAAAGCAAATGTATTTAAAAAAAAAATGTTATATGGTATTCCCCGACTTACCTATTTACGTCTACACTTTTTCGGCCAATTCAGTCTAATGAAGATATTAGATCTTTTTCAATAGTCAGAAGAGAAAGGGAATTTAATTTTTCATCAATAAAATTGATTTTAAATAGTCTTTTACACGTTTTAATGCCGAAAATGACCGTTAGCTGAACAATTTGTAGTGGATGTGCAAACATACAGAATATCTCATTTCTTTACTGTCTGTACTGACAGAAAGACATGTTTCTGGTATTTATTTTTGGTGTCCTCTTTTGTGGAAGAGAAAACAGTTATCTTCTTCAGATTAGCGTCGATCTGCATAAAACATATTGATTTTCTCCACTATCCATGCAAGTTCGAACAAACAAAAGAAATACAATACAGTACTTCAACTCAACTTTACATAGATAGTCGAATTTCTGACAAAAAATGCCATCCCTACAAATTTGCCACCTTAAGTCCGAATCTTGTCGGCTTAGGCGATAATATAGCACTGGTATTGGCCAGCCTATTGTAATCTCTAAAAGTGGCGGCTGCCATGGAATATATCCCTGTATAGAATGTCCCCAGTGTGATGCAGCGTCTTAACTAACCTAACCTAATCAAGTTTGACTTCTTGACCATGGTGTCACAAATTCGAAGATCCTTCCCCTTCTACTTAATTTCTCTTCCGATTTTATACGTAAAAATAAAATATAGTAAAAATATGAATTACTTTATATTGGTATTTTATTATATTCTATATATTACTGGCAATTTATGAAAAACAGGCATTGTATAGAATTTCTAGGCAGTATATAGAATGCCTGGAGTTTTTTGACCAAGTATGAAACGATTAATATTTCATATACTTTCCCTAGGCATTATATAGAATAACAAATATTATTTAGGCAAAGTATAAAATACCTGTTGGTAGATGTTATGACCGTGACAGAAGACGTTTTTTACCGACTTGGAACTTCTGAAGGAATTTTAAAACAACTATATGCGAGATCACAAATCACTTTATGCCCAAAGTATTTACTCAGAATTAAAGACATTCCTGACCGCGAAATACCTCTCCGGTCAGCTGCTATTGCTCAGTCCTCGGGAAGCGGCCAAGGATTCGTCAATGGTATAAGACCAAGTGCCAAAACATGAAAATGCTTTTGTGTGAAAGAAGCAATGAAGTGCAATTCAAAATGCCATTCAAGCCTTCCCTGTTGCATAAGGTGACCAGACGTCCCGCTTTTGGCGGGACAGTCCCGATTTTTAACAATTTGTCCCGCGTCCCGCGGCGTTTTAAAAAAGTCCCGATTTTTGGAAAGAATGCACGACAAGCTAGAGAACGGAGGGAAAACGGGAAGGAAAATTTCCCATATAGTAATATTTCCGAAAATGATCTTTTTAATGAGGTATCATTATTTAAAAATATATATATATATTGATAAGGAAAACGTTATATCTTGGGCATCGGCAAAAATCACAATAGAGAACAAATGATTAGAAATATTTCATCATTTTGAAACAAACCATGTTCCATACAATAATGCACTAAAATTTGTGGAATACGCTCTGTCCTTACCAGGAACTAATGCTGCTACTGAACACGTTTTTTCTACGGTAAATAAAGTGTGGACATCAGAAAAATCACAATTAAGTGTTGAGACTTCGAAAACCATTTTATGTGTGAAATATAATTTAACACATTCTTGTGAAAAATTTCATGACCTTTTAAACAACGCCAGCAATCTACTAAAAAATTCACCAGCATTTTAAAAAAGTCCCAATTTTTGGAAAGAATGCATGACAATCAAGAGAACAGCAGGAGAACGGGAAGAAAAATTTCCCATGTAGTAATATTTCCAAAAATGATCTTTTTAATGAGGTATCATTATAAAAAAAAAAAATATATTGATAAGGAAAACGTTAAATCTTGGGCATCGGCAAAAATCACAATAGAGAACAAATGATTAGAAATATTTCATCATTTTGAAACAAACCATGTTCCATACAATAATGCACTAAAATTTGTGGAATATGCACTGTCCTTACCAGGAACTAATGCTGCGACTGAACGCGTTTTTTCTATGGTAAATAAAGTGTGGACATCAGAAAAATCACAATTAAGTGTTGAGACTTCGAAAGCCATTGAGTAGTATGAATTAATTTTCATGCAGCTGTTTCATATTTATATATTCAAGAATTTATAATCAGATATTAAAAAAGAACATCCAGAATGAATAGACAACAAAGTTTAGAACAGTTTTTTAATATTTTTTGTAAATATAAACACAAATCATCTTAATCTGCACAAGAACAAAGAAGAAATGATATTAAGAATGAACTTCAGCCTGGACATCTTTTGATTCTATGCAAGAATCAAAACAAAATAAAATAATTAATTTGAATTTCTGGAATGAAAAACAATTTAATTATTTAAACAAAAAACGATTGGCTTATTATTGTTAGCAACATAAATGTTGTATGAAAATAGTGCTAAAAACTTGTTAAATGCTAAACTAAGGTGACCAGACGTCCTGCTTTTGGCGGGACAGTCCCGATTTTTAACAATTTGTTCCGCGTCCCGCGGCATTTTAAAAAAGTCCCGATTTTTGGAAAGAATGCACGACAAGCTAGAGAACGGAGGGAAAACGGGAAGGAAAATTTCCCATATAGTAATATTTCCGAAAATGATCTTTTTAATGAGGTCATTATTAAAAAAATATATATTGATAAGGAAAACGTTAAATCTTGGGCATCGGCAAAAATCACAATAGAGAACAAATGATTAGAAATATTTCATCATTTTGAAACAAACCATGTTCCATACAATAATGCTCTAAAATTTGTGGAATACGGGCTGTCCTTACCAGGAACTAATGCTGCGACTGAACGCGTTTTTTCTACGGTAAATTAATTATTGTGTGGACATCAGAAAAATCACAATTAAGTGTTGAGACTTCGAAAGCCATTTTATGTGTGAAATATAATTTAACAAATTCTTGTGAAAATTTCATGACCTTTTAAACAATGCCAGCAATCTACTAAAAAAAAAATTCACTCAAATGAGAAACATGCCAAAGAATAAAATAATACTATACATAATTTTTTTTATTTATTATATTTGTAAATTGTACTTATGTTAAAATTAAAAATATATATATATTACAATACTATTTTTGCGTTCTATGAAAATTTTTGTTGCTCCATATAGACCACATTTTTAATCAAGAATCCTCCCGGTCAATGGTGTCCCTCTTTACCAATGTTAAAATCTGGTCACCTTACTGTTGCAACAAGTAGGTTAATTTTTTCTTCTTTTTTCAATAAGAAATTTTTGTATTTTATTTGATATTTTCTTTTTTTATTTATGTATTTTTTAATTAAGGCCTTTTCATGACACTCTTTTCAAGTTTTACGTTTTACTGAGAAAAACAATTATAAGTGCAATTTAAAATAAAATTCTTTCATTCCTTGTTGCAACAAATAGGTTCATATTTTATTTTCTCGTTTTCCTCAAAAAGAAAGTCGTATATTTTATTTTGTATTTCTTTCTTTTTCATATATGGCTTTTCAATAAAAGCCTTTTCATGACACTCTTTTAATACTTTGCTAAATAGCATTTTGTCATTCTATATAATGCCTAGGTATTACATACAATGCCTAGGGAAAGTATATGTAATCTCCTTTACCAATGTTAAAATCTGGTCACCTTATGCTAAACAAATGTGTAAAAATGCTAAACAATTACATATTTCATCAGAATGGCAATCATGCACTGTAAAAGTTCATGGTTCAAATAAAGAAAATTTGCAATCATTAATGCAGAAAAAATTAAAAGATCATCATGAATCAGTTTCATATAATAAAGCTTTTCAAATAATAAAAACTTCTGAAAATATTTTGTCAAAGAGTATATTGATAAAATCCATGAAAAACATTTAGAAAATACCATTAGAATTTTTGACACTATCTATTGTATAATTAAAAATTATCAACCAATTTCAGATATGAAATATTTAATATAACTTCAAAAAAAAAGAAAAAAAAAAAAATCATCCATATGGGCATATCATTGCAATCAAGATTATGATCCCACTTGTTGCAAATATATCTAATGAAATGAGAAAACAACTGTTTAGAAAACTTATAAAACAAAGAAATAAAATTTCAATTGATGAAGCACCCATTGTGTCAAATAAGTGTTCTAATTATTTATTTAAAATGTAAAATTCTAAATTTTGGAGATAATGTAATGATTTTTGTTGATCTCATGGAGCAGGAGCATGAAGGAATAATTGCTGAAATAATTTTTTAGCAATTGTTCCTTCATACTCCATGAAATCAAAAAAATCATCTGATTCTGCACAAGAACAAAGAAGAAATATTATTATTGTCACTGCTCAATGTAAATGGTTTTAATGAAAAAAAAAAATATATATATGTATCACTCCCCAGATATTCTATACCAGGGTCTATATATCTTAGTTTTATACAATGCCTGCTTTACATACATTGCCGGTAATATCTACAAGCTGATTCAAAAAGGTTGTGCCAAAATTTACAGACTTGTAGAGGATAAAATTTTGAGTAAAAATGTCCGGTTGCATTTTTTGATTTCAGATTCCGTTTAAAAGATATAACGCATGGAAGTTTTGTGACGTCATTTCCGTTTTGAAACATGAGAGACAAGAAACATTGAAAAAATTAAGTATTGAAATGAAGTTTATTGATTTAAATTAACAAAATTATAAAGTAATGCAACTTTAATTAATTAATAATGCTAGATGAAATGTTCGATGTTTTGCAAAAATAACTCTGAACGGACATCTTCGTTGCGGAAAAGTTCTGTACAGACATTCCGCTGCTATACTATTCCCATTGTTGCGCCCATAAATGAGGTGCATATCTGCCAATTCTGCATAAGAATAGTGATCCATGATATTCTCAAAAGAATTGTAGTGAACAATATACAGCTACCAAATCAGGAAAAGTTAGCAATTTAATATTCGAAAATGATAATGTTCGAAAATGAATGCTGCATTTGTAAAACAATTTCATTTTGTTTAAATAATCGGTCGTCGCTAATTTAATAAACAATCTGTTCTCGATGCTCTAAATTTTTTAAGGATAATTATTAAATAATTAAAAATTATAGATGATTTTAAAAATGCAAATAAACATACTTTTAAAATATTTTTTGAGTGAACTGGAAATGACGTAACAAAACTTTCACGCGTTATATCTTTTAAACGGAGCCTCAAATCAAAAAACGTGACTAGACTTTTTTACTCTGAATTTTATTCTCTACAAGTCTGTAAATTTTGGTACAACCTTTTTGAATCACCCTATATATTCTTCAACTTTCAAATAAATCTTTAAACTGGATGTTTTAGAACTAGACATGAATTACATCATAACAAATGTATCTCTAAATATGTTACATTGCAATCTTTATTTATCGAATAATTAAGCATAAACATTTTATATTTAAAATTTAATCGTAAATGTAAACTAAATTTAATCATAAAAATGTAATCATTTTAGAAGGTGATAATTTGCATGACCCCCTACCTCCCTATGTCATTTATCGTCACAAATCTACTACACCTTCCTTCCTCTAATAACGAGAGACAGTTTATATTTCCCCTTACGATTGAATCCATATTTCAACAACTAGGAAATAATTCATATGCAAATTATTTTAAAAATAAAAAAAAAATATGTTTATTATGCAAAATATTAAAATGCCTCTAATAAGAAATAGTAAAATATTTTATATACTCGTACTATTAAAGAAATAAAAGGTCTCTGCTGTAAAAATAAAAATTATTCTTTTTATGCTATTTTCTCAGTCAGATGATTGTGAATTGATGCTGAAAATAAACAGGTCTTTCGGCAAAAACAACCATTATAATCAGAAATGTTTTCGGCTACATCGAATGTTCTTTATCTTCATTTCAAACATAAAAAAATTAAAACATTTTAATATAATTAGTGAAAATAAAGACATTCGATATAGCCGAATACATTTTTTAGTAAAGTATTTATTTTTCTTTGAAAAAAAGCTTTTTGTTTTCTTTATACATTTACAGAAAGCAGTGATTGAATTATTGATGATATTGATTGTGAGATCCTGGAAAGTTTCTTTAAAAAGCATATTTAAGTTGAATTGCTTAAAGCCTATTGTATCTCGTTGGCAGTTATTACTTCAATTTCTTTTAAGTATTTTCGTATATAGGTATAGTATTCATTTCCGAGTTTTACGTATACTGTGCAATATTGTAAAGTCTTCATATTTTCAAGTGAACGGGACTAAGTTTCATCGAATTACCGAAAAACTCGGACTGTACACTTCTTTAAAAATAATTTAAAATTAATAGTTTTATTAATAATATATTGTATGTACATTGTAAACTGTAGTTATATTAAGAATATAAATAAATAAATAAAAATTTCTTTTCAATTAACATGAAAAAGTTTTTAGTGTTTATTTTTGAAATCTCGCAAAATTACACCATTGATTCAAAAGTGATTACTCTTTCTGTTGTTTTGTATAACTTAAAAAAAACGGATACAGTATATAAATTTAAAAGGCTTTTCACCAACTAATAAAGGAGGATTTTGAAGTGTAAATCTCAGATGTTGAAGAAATTCATGTCACAAACTAATTTAAAGGTACTGATTTTAAATATCAAATTTATTTCTACGGAAGATGGAATACTCATTTTTCGCACAATATATGCATCGTTCATTAAAGGGGTGAGCAACCTTTTTAATCAACGGACCAATTTAAATTTTAAAATTTTTTTGCCGGCTATTTTCAAAATAAAAAAAAAAAAAATATGTTTATTATGCAAAATATTAAAATGCCTCTAATAA
>AYEL01071218.1:0-21468 GCA_000484575.1 Olivierus martensii
ATACATATATATATATATGTGTGTTTGTGTTTGTGTGTTTGTTTGTTTGTTTCTTATGGAATTATATAATAATATAACATGTATATATCTAGCAAAATGCCATCAAATTATCAGTATTTCTGATGCCTTCTTCCAGTTGATAGATACTCATATTTGAAAATATCAATAGATATTATTGATTTAGTCCTCATTTTTGATAATGATGATAATTCACACATATATAGTATTTTCATTAATTTTTCATAATATAGTATTTATAAATCATAATGATTTAATAATGATAAAATACATATATTCACTTTGAAAACATTGATTTAAAAAATTGTGGGAGTAATTTCAAATGTCATGCCAAAACTTTGTTTTTTGTAAGCAAGAAGCCTCATATTACAGTGGACTCGCATTTTTATGAACCTCCAATTTATGAACTACATGTTTTTACGAATTATTTATTTGGTTCAAAAAAGTCTCTAGTGTTAATTAATGCCATTCTCATTTATGAACATTCAATTTTACGAACTTTTTTGGAGGTCCATACAAATTCATAAAATCAAGAGTCCACTGCATGAAAAGTATTCAAGACAGAAATCTATTTTATTTTTAAAATATTTTTGACCTCCATTGAGATCATTCTTGTCAAATAATTAAAACTGACATTTATAATTTTTACTAGTAAGTGTCAAGGAAATTGTCAGTGAAAGTTTGTCCTTAGCATAAGGAAATTATGCAGAGGAAACAACAAGTTCCCTGCTAGCATAATTTCATTCAAGTTTCATTTATAAGATTGTTAGATTTCTGATATAGAAATCCCACATAGGTGAAATATTTATGCTATTTCTAGAAAAAAATACAATTCGAGGACCATATTCAGAGGTAAAAGCAAATGATTTGCTCCCTTTATAGTTAACCCTTTGTATTTGACCCTTATAATATCAAAACTTTTAAATAAGAGGAAGGTTATAGCAACTCCTTAGGAGCATTAATCCAAAACTGCAGAGGCAACTTTACAGTGCTGGAGATTGAATTGCAAATCAACCTCAAACCCATAATATTACAGATGCCCTAAGAAATCACACATCTATGCATCTTCCATGACTGATGAATCTAAAGACCCAATAATATACTCAGAATCCCACTATTAACAAATCCACCCAGATTCTATTTCTTTGCAGGAACAGTCATTGTGAAGAAGTCAGTCATACAGGCTTATTATTAGGATATAAGAACTAGAATTTAAATACTATATTTGTTTGTATTATTGTTATTATCAGAAATGTGGACTAAATCAAAAATATCTATTGATATTTTTAAATATCAATATCTATGAACTGGAAGAAGACATCAGAAATACCTGATAAATTTGAATGTGTTTTGTTAATGTATACATGTTACATTATTATATAATTTCATACGAAGCTTATATTTTTAAAATTATTCAATTCTAGATTGCATCCATTAAATAATATATGGAATGCAAAAAATTGTCTAAAAATGAAAAAATAGTTATTCTTAATAATTCACTTATGAAATCTAGAAGGTACCTTAAAGCAATGGTCTCAAATTCAAATTGCTTTGTGGGCCAAATGCACAATTCAAAAGGAAGTGGAAGGCCAAATATTTTTAAACAAAATTACAATGAAAGGAAAATATTTATTTATAATTACTTTCATTTTTTCTTACAAAGATATCAAAATAACATTATATAATTATGAGATTATAAAAGTTTTATTAACATTAAATTGTAATAATTTTCTGACTGTAACATGTATTTAAACAAATAGTTAAAATATTTTCAGGGACTGTACAAAATTGCTTTTTGGACCGGATGCAGCCCGAGAGCTGCCAGTTTGAGACCACTGCCTTAGAGAATCTTAGACCCACTCAATAGAGTAAACTCTGGCTGAAAGCTCAGAATTCTATTTCTAGTTCTCCTACCTCCAAAAGGAAGAATAGAATTTACAGATCTAGCCTCTTACTGACATCAGAGATGCCAGCAATGGGCCTGGGAAAGCTAATTGAGAAATGGTTTTAACTGCTGATAGCTACTGATAACACTACTTTCCCTTTTAGTCCTTAAATATGGATCACTCAAAGAGCTACCATCCAAAGATTTATTTTTAAGAACCAGTTAGCTCTAAAAAACTGGAGGAAAAAACAGTCACCACCTGTTTATCCTCCAATACAGGTGGAAGGCTAAATACAATGAAATTTTGTTTGTGCCTCAAAGGGATCATTTATGCTACTGTGTCTTTTGTTATTCCAGTATCACTCAATTATCAGCACAATACCTCACACCTTGATTTTGGTATAACCAGAGTTTCTTTAGTCAGGGAAAGGAGCTCAAACATGAACTCCTTACCCTTGTTATCCCCCTTCAAAACAAGGTTATGGAGTTGGAATTATAGAGGGTTTTTTATCATATAATCAGTCAGTCAGTCCAAAACAATAATTGTTGTCATGGTCTTCATAATAGTTAATTTTTTACCTCTAATAATTGTTATATATCATTTTAAACATATGTAAATGCTGATTCCAAAAATGTTTTCTTTTTAATCTTTAATTATTTCTTTCAAAATTATGGACTTTGAATTGAAAGATTATAATACAAATCTCATATTTGTTTATATGTAATTTTGGAAAAATTGTATGCAAAGAATGAATAGGTAGTGCTGGATACTTAAAGTAATATTACTATAAAAAATTATAATTTGATAAAATTTGTTTATCATTATTTAAAATGTAATTAAAGATAAATTGACTTAACTTACTTCAATTCAGCACTATTCTGCAGTTGAGCACTCTCATAGGATTGGGAGCTCCCAATCCTATGAGAGTGCTCAACTGCAGAATAGTGCTGAATTGAAGTAAGTTATTTGAGAGTTTTTTATGCGGTTTGATAAGTTAATATGGAAAGATAAATTGTTTTGTAAATCTTAAACAATCTGTTTTATACAATATTTTTACAGCTCTATAAGCAGGAGTATTAATATACCTTTATAAATTACACTCAAATTTTATATTACACCTTTTTTATTCGTTTAATCTGAAGCACTTTCAGCATATTCATAGTCCTCTTCAGCGGTATAAACTTTAATTGTACCGCTGAAGAGGGCTATGAATATGCCGAAAGTGCTTCGGATTAAACAAATAAAAAAGGTGTAATATAAAATTTGAGTGTAATTTATAAAGGTATATTAATACTCCTGCCTATAGAGCTATAAAAATATCATATAAGCAAAAAGCAGCATACTGGAATTTTGTAATACAATCTGTATTGTTATACATATTTTATTAAGTTATTCTTTTGAAAATATAAATTAAAGCTTTATAATTAAATAAATAAACAAAGAAATTTCATTTTATTAGGAAGAAATAATTAATTTAAGGAGAAAAGTGGAAAGAGCTAAAAAATTTGAATTAGCATCTACAGCTGATGAAGTTCTAATGGAAGAAATTAGGGAATATAAGGTATAATTATTTATTAATAATTTTATTTTTTAAATGTATTGAAATTTTTGCAATAGCAGCCAATCAACCAGATGGCCGAGTTTTCACCAGAATGGAAGCATTTATTTTTCCACCATGCAGTATTCATATTTAATTTCAGTTCTCATGACTCCAAATTTTTTTAGGTTTCCAAGCTCAATCCATTCAACCCTATCCTAAATACATGAAAGCATCAAATTTGATTCCATATTTCTTAAAAATTTTTGATGGATCCAGCACAGGTATCAATTCACCTGTAAAATCCTACTAGCTCTATCACAGATGAGCAGTTTGTAATTAGGTCTGAAATGGATAACAGTATGTAGTAATCAGCCAATGATTAGAAAGTAGCATTAAAAATAATTGCTTATATTTGTTAGAAACTTGGTTAGTTTTTATTAGTTTGAATTAAGCCACCAAAGGATACTTTTTACAGCACCCACAGACTGGCCAACATTTATGGTGGGATCAGCCGGCTGAAGGATTGAATTCAATGAGTCTGGTCTGGACCTTTCCTGAAAAATAATATGTGAGATCTGAAATTGAACCCAGATCTTTCAAGATGGTAAATAATTGCTTTACTATGCAGCCAACATTATAAACTTGGACATAGGAAAATAAACACTCCATCTTTCTTTTTATCTTATAAATTCTTTACCCATATCAAGTTTTAGTATGCATGAAATATACAATTTTCTGATTATTTAAGAATAAGCAGCATTATTTAACATTTCTGTATGCTACTACATTTTTTAAAAGAATATTGAATATTCTGAGTTCTGGTGATTGGGGAACATAACCTCTATTTATAACATTGCACATATGAAAAATCATGTTTCAAGCTATGACAAATTTGAATTACAGTACACTCCCGAATAGCCGGTTCGCGACTAGCTGGCCTAGTTTTCTTTTATCGTAATTAAATGAGGAAGACAAGGCATTGCATTGGCAACATTACAAAGGCAATTGGAAGCGGGCGTCTGCTACGATCCTCCTAAGTGTCGTGTGCAAAATACAAGTTGTGATAGGAAAAGAGCAGCATTCTGCTTGTTGTTCATTGTTTTGTCAGTGTGTAACGGACCTCAATTGTTGCCGCTGTTCCTGATTATAACTGAACAGTATTCGTAAATTGTTCTTGGGGTATGCTTAATGTTTTTTTAAGTGTACTACAGTGAAGATTTCAAAATGGGTGATAAACGAAAAAAAGTTAATAGTGAAATGAGTACATAGAACTCCAGCCTATCTGGCTTTTTTGTTATCCGGCCTGCCCTTCCGCCACATTAGGCTGGATACTTAGAAGTGTACTGTACAACTGAAATTTTTGAATGCAACACCATTGTAAGTTGGGGACCTTCTCTATTTCAAGAGTGTATCACATAAGCAATCCATTGTTGTACATAGCAGTATGAATTTTTTATTTTAATTCATTTATATTATACTTTAAGTAATGCCAAGTGCTAAAATACTTCAGTAATAAAATATCAATATAAATGTTATTGATATATATGTATACTTTTTTGGAAATTACAGTGGATCTAGTAATTCTCAAGAATGTGATTCTGATAATTGTACATGTGATGAGGAATCAAACTGAAATAAAGAATATTCAGATTGATATTCCAAGAGTATATCACATAAACAATATATTGTTTGACAATAATGATATGAGTTTAACTATTGTACCTAAAGAGGATAAATAGGAGAATATTTAAATAGGATTTATATATATTTCAATGCTTAAATTAAGAGCAAACTTTTAACTCTGATCTGATAACATCAGCAACTGATATTTTCATCATCTTAACAACACCTAATTGCCATCTTATATTAACTAGTATCCATTGGTTTTAATGTAATAAACTTCTCAAGAATTTTTAATGGTTTTATTTAGTTGGTAAGCCGCTGAATTTATGAAAAAATAACAATGGACAGTTTTATGCTATTTATTTTCATCAACATCCCTACAAAATCTCATCAAAACTGACAGGAAGGTAGAATCTTATGAAAGTGCAGCATACTTCTTTTTAGGCTACTTCGTGAAGGAAAAAGAGCTTATGAGATCATCATCCTGATATCTGTTTGTCTTTATGTGTGTCTTCCATCTAATAAATTTTGAACTAATTAATAATCTTAAACTAATCAAGTATCTTAAAATGGGAATTTCAATTTTATGATATTGTAAATTTCAGAAAGTTTTTCTTTTAATTTATATGAAAATGAATTGGATTCAAATATTTTAAACATATATTGCAGCAAAACATAAAATACAATAAACTGAAATCTAAGTTTCATTATATTCAATGAACCCAAATCAGAATAATGGCCAATAAACTATGAGATCCATTGATAAGTAGAAGTCAGGACCAGAGTTGAAGGAAAAGTTACAGAAACAGTTAACAAATTGTTTTCTATAATATATAAGACTATACGCATTTATTTACATATAAGAATAATATAAAAGATTATAATAAAATATGAAAAAATCAAACTAAATATCCTGAGTCAAATTGATTCCTAATGTGATAATTTAGAATTGTAATTTTAATAATTACAATTTAATTCTATTATTTAATAATTCTAATATTTGATTTATAGATATTTCTATAGTTAAATTATGTTGTTATTGAGCTCATTCTCCTCATGACTGAAAATTTGACATTTTTGATGATGCATTGTCATTTTTCTCTACCTTCCACAAGGTCTTGGTTTTTTCATAGTCCATGTCAGTGAAGATTTCAATTTGATTTATGAATCTTAGTTTAGGCCTTTCTCTGTTCCTTTTTCCTCAATTCTTCCCTGCAAAATTATCTTTTCAAGACAGTTGGCTTCTCTTCTCACAACATAGCCATAGTATTTAAGAATTTTTCTCTTAATGATGTTTAACAGTCTTCCTTTGGGTTTGATTTCTTTAAGGATACTTTGATTGGTGCATATTATATCCATGGGATCCTGAGCATTTGCCCCCAACACCACATTTTGAAAGCATTGATCTTTTTTTTTTTTTTTTTTTTTTTTTTTTTTTTTTTTTTTTTTTTTTTTTTTTTTTTTTTTTTTTTTTTTTTTTTTTTTACTGTTCTTATTGAAGGTTCATGTTTCTGATCCATACAAGACAATAGAGAGTATAAGAGTATTTATCAGTGATTTTGGTGTTTTTGCTGATATTCCTATATTTCCAAATATTGTTTAGTTTAGCACGGTGGTTCTCAACCTTTTTTTTTCCCTGGACCGCATACATTTGTTTACTACATTAAGTGGGCCGCATACATTTGTTTGCTACATTAAGTGGGCTGCAACATCCTGTATCAGCAGTCAGCAACCAGTTGGTGTCACGTGAAAAAGTCTGATTTCTAAAAAATCGCCCCTACAAAAAACTCTTGACTTCTCAATTCATGAATGCCATATAATGTTTTCCAAACTGACCTATGATCTGTAAAATTTTATGAGTGCATCAAGAAGGACCTAGCAAATTAGGAAAAGTCAATTTTTTTCTAGATTTAAAAAAATTTTAATATCAGAATTTTCATTTTGGTTGTGGGAGAAAAATTCCGCGCTTTTCATTAAATTTATGATTGTGCATTCTAGGTCGCACGTAAAAGCTTGTCGGGCCACATGCGGCCCGTGGGCTGCAGATTGAGAATAGCTGGTTTATCAGTTGCAATTCTACCAAGAGTTGTTATTCTTTTTATTTCTTTGGGAACAGTCTCCATCAGTTTTTTTAAGGCTCCAAAATATATAATTTCATCAGTCAGTTCAATGCTCCTGATTTTGTAGTTATTATAGTCTTCTTGGTTGGGATTTATGCCCATTATTTCATTTTGTTTAGGTTAATTGTGAAGTTATATTCAAGACTTCTCTTTAATTTTATCTAATAACTTAATAAAATCATTTGAGTTTTTGGCTAAGATTAATGTATCATTTGCATATCTGAGATTTGATATGTCTCCATGATAAGGAGATTCCCTGTATACAGTCTTAGATGTTATTTGAAACAGATATTCATTGTTGTTAGGTTTTATTCTCTACAAAACTCTATCAGTGCATCAACTGAGCTGTTTCTTCTCCTAAACTGAATTTTCTTAATATCTTGTTCAAGAAATTATCATTGTATCTTATCTTTCCTACTTTGGCATTAAAATCACCTAGAATAATTGTCAAGTCTTTTGTTAATTGGTTAAGATGTTGGGGCATTATCCTGAAGTTCCCAGTTCAACTCTAAGTGGTGACAAATTTTTAATTTCAGGAAATTAGTTAAAAATTATAATCTAATTATTAATTACTAGATGGTGATACTATAGTCTCGATTTAAATAATTATTAAAATTAGCTTAATTCTAAATTATCACACTAAGGGTCAGTTTGGCTTAGGATATTTAGTTTGTAGATATTCTCCTAGTTAGTTTATATTAAATTATATGAAAAAATTTAAACTGATTTATTAAATAATAAAAATCTGTATCATTAACTTATATTCAAATTAATGAAGCTTGAAAAAAAAAATCAAGCTTTATTTTTATAAGGGATTATAGAATTATAGTATAGGGTGAGCCCCAATACATTATATTCTACTTTTATGAGGCATTATAATGTGAGACCATAGATATATCTGAGATAGAATTTCCTTTTCTGTTTTTTCTTCATCTTTTCTTTAATTTCTTTACTGAATAAAATGAGACAGAAAGCAAAAATGCCAGTGAATACAAAGACGAGGTGATGACATTAATTCATCAATGAGCAATACATAGAATGACTGTCTTGAGAATTTTTCTCTCGTTTTTTTTCTTTTCCTTTAATTTCAACAAATAGATCAAATTGAATTTTGACTCTCATGTTAAGGCTGATATTGCCATTTAATTGGCAGTGAAAACTATCAGATTAAAATTTTATAACTATTTTTTTCAAGTCCTATAACCCTAATTATTAGATGCATTGATAAGTTGATCATAATGTTTTTCTCCAAGGTATTGTTTATGTATGTGTTTGACAGTTATAAGATTTAATTTCCTCTCTTGTATAAAAGAAGAAATGCAAAATCTATACTCAATCTCTAATTCATTTACAGTGAAAACTGACTTGACGACCACTTGTGTAAGAAGACCATCTGACGTGACAACCACAATTTTATGGGAACCAAATTTTTTCCCATAGAAATAATGCTACTTGACCCTCCATACGATGACCACCTCCCTAATACTACGTTCACACTAGCGAAGTTAATCCCGATCAAGTCTTTAACCTTGATCAAGTTTTGCTTTTGAACGAAACAGAATTAACAAACCCCAATCAACTAGCGATGAACGGTGTTAACTTAACCCAGTTCCCAGAACGAAGTTAACTCTCTTCAACTGGGTAAGTGACGTCACAATACTGTTGAATACCACCATTTTCAAAGATTACGATTTTTCAATCCACAATTAAAATGGAAATCACGGATAATAAATCAAATAAAAGGTCTATAAATTGGATAGACAGAAGTTTATTCGCTGGTGAATATCAGGAAATCGCATTTGGATGATCAGATGGAACAAAAGAAAGTTAAGTGTATATTGTAAAATGCAATATGCACTTGAAGAAGTTGGAATACAAAGATCCCTGAATGATATAAAAAATAAAATAAAGAATTTAAGTAAGGAATATTGGTATAGGATTTATTTCTTTATATGATTAATTTTGATGTTACTGCAAGATATTGGTACAATTTTACATTAACGCCATATGAACGAAAATACTACCGATGGAAAGATGACGACAAATTGAGAAAACTTTCCAAAAGGATTGCCCTTCTATCTGGTACAGGCGTGGAGAAAATGAATGATGAAATTATCTCTCTCCATGTGTAGTACTCATTGAGGTAGTACCTAATCCGGTGTCCTCTGCCATGTTGAAATACGAGATAAAGATTTATTTCAAAAACTACTGTGACACAATGGAATTGTCCATTCTTGCTTTAATCATCAGTCGATGGGGGGCGAATTATTAATTCTCTAATGTATAGTTTTTCCAAAAGATGAAATTAAAATATTGAAGATTTGCCTTTCCACCTATTGATGATTAAAAGTGTGAATCGGTAATTTCATCTTGTTAAAGATTCATCCAAAAAAACTATACATTAGAGAATTAAATATTCATTCCAAAACTAAAATTTAACCTTTCACCACTATATTCAAAAAGTTTTTTTGACTATCGCGCCACCTGGGGCCTGTTTCACGAAAGTACAAGTTTACAAATTTACAATTTGTCAATTACAAGCCCTTGTAACAAGGTCAGCTTGCTGGGGATAAGGAACCCTAGAATGATTCTAGTTAATATTCCTGATTATATAGAAGAAAATGGACTGCTAGAAGAATATGTTTAGACAGAATGAACAAATTCAACAGGCACTTTCCATGGAAGAATTTGATAGGGAAGTCCGCATTTTAACTTCTTTCAGAAGTGCAAGGACGGCAGATAATCGTAGACACATTATCCTCTGTACTTCTTCAAGGATTAGAAATGTTCTATTGAATATACGAAATATTGGGATATCATAGTCATCGATCTTGATTGTCATCTATGTGTCGCTGATAAGATGTTACAAATGTTGTGGCTATGGCCACAAGGCTGATAGGTGTGATGAACATCAAAGATGTAGTCATTGTTCAGAGAGACACCATTATAGAGATTGTCCTAATAGAAAGAAAGAGGAAAGCTGTATTAATTGTCAACGGGCCATGAAAAATGCGGAAGGTAAAGTTAATCTTGATGTAAGGCATAATGCTTATTCGCCGAATTGTAGTATAAAAAAAAGGATGAAGGCAAAGGTTGTTGGTAGAACAGACTACGAATAATGTAGACTCTTGCTGTTGTCTTTCCTGATCTGTTTTGATCTCAACATGGATAGTTACCCAAACACCCAAAACCATACTCAAGAAGTTTTTAACATTGTGCAAATTAACTTGCAAAGGTGCAAGGCTGCAAATTCTGCAGTTTTAAAAATGGCAATTGATAAAAAGGTACATCTGCTTATGGTTCAAGAGCCATATAAATACAAGGGCAAAATTGCCTTGTTTCAAAACTATTCTGTCTTTTCTTTTCCAAATTCAGATTTTGAGATTAAAACTGGTTTTGTTAGTCTCAATAAAAGTATAGACATTATGCTTATAACTCAATACTGTACCAAATATATGACAACCATCTTTAAGTTTAATAAGAGAGAACTTGTCTTGATTTATGTTTATTGTCCTCCAAGTGAACCTATAGAAGAGCTATTTGAAGATTTACAGAAAGCCATTACGAGCCTTAAAGATTACCCTATCTGTATTGGAGGAGACATGAATGCTAAGTCTCCTATTTGGGGAAGCCCTAATGGACCTTGTTTCCTTAAACCAAAGCGACGTGCCAACTTTTTCCTCGGATGCTGGAACTTCCTGGATTGACATCACTTGGCTAATCAATTGATGTCTAACTTTGATATCGATTGTTTTACAGAAGTGATCACAATTATATCTGGATAAAAATAAAACTTTTTCATTCACTTAATTCTGACAATAAACAGACTGTGAAAATTACAGACTGGATTCTGTTTGAAGATCTTCTTCGTTCAAACTGGAATGCAGATCCTTAATGCAACCACGACCATCATTTTTATAGATCAAACATAAAGTGAAACCATCTATGACGACCATAATGTTTTAACATCACTGCTAATTGATTATCTTTATTGCTTACATCAATACTGATTCCTTTTAAACTTAAATTTTATTTAAGTCAAATCACTACAATTGAAAAATTGCACTGTGCAAATTTTTCCCCATCATTCATACCACTGAAATGACGTAGAGCACTGGAATAACGAAATCATGGAATCATTTCTACTTTAATGTGATGTCTTTTTAATATGCACGTTCCTTAGATTTGTATCTATGATATGATGATTAAATTTTATATTAAAAATACTAAAAATCAAAACTGGAAGGCCTATGGTGAAGTGATATAGGGGAAACAGGGAATGTGAAAACAATCAGCCATCGGATCTGGATGTTTGTATTCTACGCAAGTGTATTAATCAAATGTAATCTCATACATGTGTGATGCTATCACTGCACTTTGGATGTCGAAACACGGCTAAATGGAAAGTTAATGCCTTGAATTTAGAACAGCCAATAAAAATGATTGAAGACAGTAAGAAGGGTCTTTCTGAATGAGCATTAGCAGAAAAATTCAACATGGGGAAAACACAGATCCACAAAATATTGTGTCAAAAAGAAATTTTGACTAAACGGAGAAACAACGGAAATCGCAAATTTAAGCAAATGACATCCCACAAGAAACATGTTGAAGAATTAAACTGGCATCAAAAATAGAAAATAATGAAAAATTGTTGTCTCAATTAAATGACATTGAACATTGTTTTTGTCATAGAAATTATAAAAAATGAAAGTAGAATGCGACAGAGCACTACTAATAAGTTTTTTCCTTACTAATTAAATATGTTGTGTTTTTGAATAAATGATAAATTGTCTTATAAATTGTAACAAAACAAACGTTTTGATTTTATTAAAGTATAATCATTTTGTTTCATTTAAACATGCTGTATTCTAGTTAACCTGTATAAGCTGACCACCTGTATAATCGACCAGTTTTGATTGGAATGGGAGGTGGTTGTCTTATATACGTTCTACTGTATTTAGTTTTTTCAGATTAACAGGAATTTATTTTCTATTTAATAAATAAATAATTATAAGATTTCTTTTAAATAATTGATTAAGATATTCTGTGAACTTAACTATTGTATAAATTGTGTCATTTTATCATGACATTCATTTATGATCATTGGCTAATTTACAATTTTCCAGGTTTAACAATAATAATTAGAAAATTAACAAAATAAATATATATATATATACAATTGAATAAGTGATCAAATATCTAGTTTTCATAGCATCATGGCAGATGATTCCTGGAAATGATTGTGTATGTTGAAACATGCAAAATATGAACTTTTTAATATTTGTTTTTATATAGTGTTTCAAAAAATTCTCACATAATATCTACACTACTTGAAGTCACATGCTTATAAGTTAAAATCATCTTAAATTATTCTCAGTTGAAGTTCAGAGATGAATGATCTAGGATACTTAAACCAGCACAGGCATCTGTTTTGGCTACTATTGGTCTTCCGTGCTAAAACATAATAAAAAATGCTAAGAAAATGACAAAAACATACATGGATATGTTACTCTGTGCATAATGGAGTTATCACTAAAAGTACATAATCTGTTCATAAAGTTCAGTGAGAGTGGCCATATTACGAATGGATTTTTGACTTACCTGAAACAGCAGTTACTGTCCTTCAAAGTAATCCCCGTCGATGGTAATGCACTTCTGGGAACGGCTGTACAAATCCTGGAAACTCCTGGCGTAGTCGTTTTTAGGGATAGCCTTCAGTTGGTTCGTAACATTATATTGGATGTCTGAAATGTCCAAAAACCTCTGGCCCTTCAGGCTGATTTCAATTTGGGGAACAGAAGTCCAGGGGAGACAAGTCTGGGGAGTAGGATGATTCCTGGAAATGATAAATTTTAATTGAGATTTGGAAATGATAAATTTTGATTTTTGATTGAGTGACACAACTCCCCTTTTGGCCAAGAACTGCTGCACCAGAAAGGCTGGACCTTTGTCCGGACACACTAAACCTTCACTCTAAAATGCGCTGTTTACGCATGAGAAGCACAATCACAGTGCTACCGCTCTGAAACTTGTTAACATATGTCTTGAGCTGTCCAGTGCGGGATATGGCAGTGGCGCACTTTTACGACCATGAGCAATATGCCGTCATTCACCGAACTTTATGGACAGAGGTTGTATTATTTCACTATTATAAAAGAATAAAATAGCATTATCAAATCATTGTTATTTGTTTTGCTAAGCATTTTTCAGATTTTGATTATGCTAAATTAATATCATACAGCATCATGCTTATGGGATTTGGGATTAAATTTTTTCTTTTATTTCCAAATCTTGTATCAATAAAAATTTCTGCACCTCTGAGAGTTGGGATATATCTTTCCAATTTGAATCTTTGAGAAAACATAGATGGAGAATGCATATAAAAATTATATTAAAATTAAATTACTAAAACTTAAAATCTTAAAATATTTATTTTAATTTATTTATAACAGATAATCCTAGTTTGTATTTTATACTGATGATAATCAGTACAATAATTTAATAGATTAAAAAAATGCAGTTTTATTTTTCCT
Organism: Olivierus martensii; assembly: GCA_000484575.1. Lineage (NCBI taxonomy): Eukaryota > Metazoa > Arthropoda > Arachnida > Scorpiones > Buthidae > Olivierus > Olivierus martensii. Next base: position 13,721 of record AYEL01071218.1, read on the forward strand.
TTTAGAATTGTTTATACAAAGATAGCTAAAAACAAACTGATATTGGATGATAAGCATATACAATAGATCCTGATTATCCAGGGATGGATTATCTGAGTTGGAGATTAACTACGGTTAATCCATAATCCAGAAGTGATAGTTAATTATCAATGTTTTATCTTATAGGCACTACCTGAAAGATTTTTAAACACTAAATTAATTTTTTTATCATATTTTAGAATAATTGGTGATAAAGATTAGAATCAAATTAAAATTACAAATATTGTAATATTCCTTGCTTTAGATAAATCAATTTCTTTTTCAATAAATTATAGAACATTTGGATATATGCATGTAAATATTTTATTTATGTTTTAATATTAAATGCATATTGTCCATAATTCCAATTTTTATACATATATATATTTTGCAGATTAACTGAGCATTTGATTATTCAGGGTAATTTATTTCCTGATTACCTGGTTAATCAGGAGTATACTGTATCAATAAGTGGGGATGTGGAATAATAATGCCAAGAATCTTGCAAAAGCATGGCTAGTATTAAGACTAACATATAGTAAATGTTATTCTTTATTTGTAATTATTTTAATAATGAAAATAAGAATTTCTGATTGTATTAAGTATTTATAGTGAATTTTTCTGTTCTCTTTATGGAATTCTTAATTTTATTGAATTTATTATTATTTTATAGGTATAATATAACATTCATAAGAAAAGTTTTGTAATAAACAAAAATTTCAATTATATGTCTGCCTCACATTATGAACTTAATTCATACTAACTTTTGTTTGTAATTCAAGTTGTTTGTTCTTTTCAAATTTTCAAAACTAGAGAGGTCTTGTATTTTGCATGTTTTCAAGCATCCCAATTATATTTTCATCTATATTATAATTATTTTTTTGAGGATATATAGTGTGTGTGTATATACAGGTGATTCTGCTTAATTGGGACTAATCCATTTTGGTCCGATTAAGCGGCTGCCCTAATTAAACAAACTGATAATAAATTGTAAAATAAAATATATAATACTTAGGTAAATAAATAAGTAGGCAAAAATAATAATAATTAAGTAGCTGTTTTAATGCTTTATTAAACCAAAATACAGAAAATGGGCCATTGATATTCAAGCCTCACCTGCTAACTATAGAAAACTATTGATCTAATGCTTCTTCAACTTCTGGATTTCCATCATGCTTTCTTTTGGATGTTCCTGGAATTTCTTTCTGTAATACCCACTCCTCACGCAGTTGATTTTCTTGTTGTAGGAAATGGTAGATTTTGGTACACCAGTTATATTAGAGAGTCTACAATGGCTTGTATTAAATGGTTGGCTTTTAATTTTATCCAACAAAGCAATTTTACTTGAAAATATAAAATCATTTCTTGGCATCTTGGCAAATATTTAAAAATTTTAAATAAAATCAACACTGTAAATGAATATCGCTAGATATCAGCAATGAAATTTTATTTGAAAGTGTAAAATCATTTCTTGGCATCTTGGCAAAGATTAGTTTTTCTTGAAAGTGTAAAATCCTTTCTTGGCATCTTGGCAAAGATTTAAAAAGCAAAGCAATTTTATTCGAAAGTGTAAAATCCTTTCTTGACATCTTGGCCAAGATTTAAAAATTTTAAATCGATACTGTAAATGAATATCACTATGTACAGTATATAGCAGGTGTATCAGACTCATTTTAATTCAAGGGCCAGTTAATGAACCAGTAAGATTGCCATAGGCCATATCACATTTAAAATTTTTTAAATTACATTTTGGAGTAAGGATTCAGAAATATAGATAGGATAATTAAAACATTGTATAATCAAATGAACATATTACAAATATATATAATTATTATATAATTGCTTTTAATTACACATAATTTTTTTAATTTTATTTCGTGCTATCAATTTTTAATTTTCTATTAAGCGTTAAAAGTCACATTTTCTGTACAAAAACAAAAGCTTAAATTAAAATTTTAAAAATTCAAATATCCATAACTACTTGCATTTTTTAAATAAGTTAATAACACAACAAATAAATCTTTAACAAGTCATTAGTGCATTCTTTATACATGTCCTTCAAAGAGAGATTGTTTGGAACTTGATCATTATATTTGTCTATTCAAAAATAATATAGGTTCTCATTTATAGCTTTCTGTTTTCTTGTAAGAAATTTTGTACAAAACAATGTAGTCCTTTCAAGAAAGCACTTAATGTATGTTACTGATCTGAAAGATCAGTGTCATCTGTACATATATGTCCGATAAGGCAAATAAAAAAAAAACTTGTGCAATTACATTTCATTAAAATCATACTAGTGTATCATAGTATAAGACAGCCATTGGGGTTCGCTTTGCGACCCCACATGGGGTCACAAAGCAAAATGCTGGAATCACAAAAATTAAATTCAAACACTTGAATTTCAGTTTATATGTAATTTCACAAATGACCAATATTTAACGTATGACAACATATGAATTTTCAGTGTAGTTAGTTGATTGTGTTCATCTTAATAAGTGTGTAAATGATTTATATACTTATATGTTTTATTTCATATTTAATACCTGGGGTCGCGAAAAATGTCGTAATGAAAAATGGGGTCATAAATGAAAAAAGTTTGAGAAGCGCTGGTATAAGACATAACTACAAAGCGACAGTTACTTCCTATTATCTCATAACATATTTTTCTGATTTTCATTTTAGCTAAGAGTGTTAAGGGCCACAAAAAATCATGTCAAGGGCCAGATGTGGCCCGTGGGCCGCCAGTTTGATATCCCTGGTTTATAGTAATGGTAGATGCTTAAGCAGATGTATACTTGCCAGATGCACAACGATAGATAACCGATTCACATCATGCTAGTGTTACCCAAATATTAGTGTACATAGTGTTGGCATATTTTTGAAAAATCCCTAAAATATGTCAAAAATTGCTAAATTCCTTTCTGCTACTGTCCCAATTAAGCGTCTAAATTATGTATTAGTTTATTAGTTTAGTTTCCATTCTTTGAGATTTGGCTCAAAAAGCAGCTGTCCCAATTAACCAGTGGCCCAATTAAGTGGAATTGACTGTATATGAAAAATCAATCTAGTAATTTTTTAGAATTACTAGATTGATTTTTCATAATTGTTGTGCTTTACTATGATGTAAACTGTTGAAGATTTACCAAAGTATTTTCAGTCAAAATATCATTATTTTTTATTTAATAGTTTAATTTTGTTATATTGAAATTATATTGTTACATTGCTATTGATTAATTCAACAGTATAGTTTCAAATAAGTTATATAGATGAAAAAACTTAATATAAAAAAATCGTAAAAATTACTTTTGTAAATAATATTAATAAAGGAATTTGTTTTTATTGATATGAAATGTTTGTTGATATTGTTAGAAACAATTTATTATTCTCTATAAATACGAGTAATATCAAAGAAATTACACCTAATTCTGTTTTTACACAAACTTTTTTTACACAATTTGTTTTGATTTAATATGATAGACTCAAATTCTAAGAAAAATTTTTTTGAATTACAGTGAATGCAGCATTTGCATTGCATTGCATTATTCATTTCCATGTTGTTGTTTTTGGTTCCAATTAGAAAAGAAATTTCTGGGGAATTCTCCTAATTATATGTATAATTTCAATAGGAAATTTGTGTTTGGTATTTAAAGTGAAAAATACCTTTTTGATATTTAATAGCATAAAAAGTTCAATAAAAGTTGAAATAAATGCACATAAAATTCATTATTTTTGCTGAAAAGCCAATAAATGTTAAGTTATAATTTTTAAAGTATTTTGTCAAACATGATTGTAATGAGGAATGAGCAGGAAAGTTTCAACTGATCAGAAGTTATTAATGTCATTTTACAGAGAAGTATATTCCTGCCTAGCCAAAATGTGAACACATTAATTAATAACTGAATTCAGTCTTAAAACCACTGAAACATTGGCACCATAGGAGACTAGTGCTAATTTGTTCAAGAGATCACAGAAAGAATTTCACCAATAAAGCAAGAAGACGATGACAAAGATATTTCTAGTTATAACAGCAATATTGCTGTTCTACACAAATGTATGCATTCATTGTCAGAAAGTGACAACAAATAAAATCTTGTTATGTGTAACTCATATTATTTTGTGTTAATGAATTAGTAACATGTTATTTTTCTTTATATAATTCATTTTTATATATGGGCAATCTTTATGAAATAAAAAGTGCAAGCATGTAAAAATGATAAGATTCTAACATGATTTTTCATCATATGGTTTATTGTATTATTTTTACTGATTTTTTAGATCTGGAATCAATCTTGTTCTAATCTTTGGAATCAGTTCCATAGATACAATATATTTTTTTACAAAATTTTTTTACATGTATTCTTCAGGAATGTATTTGTCATGTAAAAACAGAATTGAGTGTACATTGTAAAATGTAAAATTGAAAATTCAGAAAAGGCTCTTTTAAAAGCAAGCATTAAGTGATTATTATTTTAGTATGATGATGAAAAATATTTGTGAACAAATTAGGCAAATTTTATTTAGTTTTAGCTGAGTTATATTTTTAAAACAACATTTTTTACAACAATTTAGGGGCACTATACAAATTTTATAACTGATGATTTAATTTTTGATTGTATATATTTTTTATTTAAATTTTAGATGTTCAGTATTTCTATTAATATATATATATAAAGATAAATATTTTCATATTTGCTGAATATTTAAATAGGAAAATAATTTTTTATCAAATTTGTCTTTACTTTTATATCATCAAATTACATTGTAAAATAAATATTGATATTATTATATCTCAGAAATAAACTATATATTATACTTCATTTCTCAAATCAATAAATTCATTTCAATTATTTTGAAATGAGTATAATTTCTAATTACATTTATATAAATTATTATATAATAATTATTCAGTTATTATTTTCATTTAATATCTGTTATTATTATAGGAACAATTAACCTGTCCTTCTTGTAAAGTGAAAAAGAAAGATGCTGTGCTTGCAAAATGTTTCCATGTTTTTTGTTTTGACTGTTTGAAAACTCGCTATGAAACAAGGCAAAGAAAATGTCCGAAATGTAATGCAGCATTTGGTGCCAATGATTTTCATCGCCTGTATCTCACTTAACTTATATGGAAAAAAGACCTTTACATTCCTAATGATGATGATTGGTGTTAGATATGATCTTTTAAATTTTTACAGATGTAAAAAAGAAAATATTAGAAATCATATTTCTAAATTTGAACACATTGGTTATAATTAAAGCATAATTTTGTAAAAAGTATCAAATATAAGTTAAATATTTTATTTGGACGACCATCATTAATTGATTTCATAATAGTTTTACTTTTTACCAACATTTTCTTTTGACTATGTAATAAGAAAAATTTGCTTTTTCAGCATTTTTATAAAGTTGAGAAAAATCTCAAAAGATTTATTTTCATTTATTAAAATATAAATGAATTTCTTATCAGCTGTATGTTTAAATAGCCTCTGATTGTATATTATGTTATATACATTGTTGGTAAAGTATTACTCTGATATAATTAGTGTATAAAATATCAAGTGAAATTTTCTTATTAAAATACTAAATAAAGATAAATTAATGTTATGATTTTCTTTAAATATAATAGCACAACTTATATATTTTTATAAATATCGAGGTTTATGTCTCTAGAAATATTTCATAAATTATATACGATAAAAGTTCATAATAATCCACTACCTGAAATGTTGGAAAGTATGATTTAATCTGATATAAAACAAAAATTACAAATGAGATACAGGCAATTCCTGACTTATATAGATCCATATTTATGTAGGCTAATTTTAGTTAACCTGAAAAATTTGAAGGCATGGGACTTGATTAGTATAGAACACTCAATTTTTTTATGATTAGCTACTTTTTTCACCGAAATCTATAATTTTTGCTCTGCGTATTTCAGATATTGTCCGTCCAGCTTAGTCGCGACCATCGACGCAAGTACTCGTGCGCTAACTGAACGAGTCCAGTGACAAAATAGGGATGACAGCTTCGCACATGGATGTTTTTAAACGCAAGATAACTGAAGTTGAATGGAAGTTTATTGTAATGTCGAATGCTAAATGATTAGTTTCGACGCTGGAAATAGTATATTTAACAGAACTTAATGTAATATTAATTCAATAATTTTTATCTAATAAAATATAATCATTATATACACCCGGAATAAAAAAATAACGATATATTCTTTTAGTAAATATTTTACCTTTAATTAATAACCGTTCTCATCACTCTCAGAATCATTATTCCGACTGTGACTCTCCCTTTCGCGTTTGGACTCATCCAGCTTAGCTAGCCGCGGCTTTCGTGGACGGACAATATTTATTTTCATAATTGGAGAGCATTGTTCGAAAATGTCTTTTGATATTTCCTTTTTTGGAATTGTAACAACTGAAGTGCATATTAGCCAAGGGCATTTGCCATTAACTATGGAAAAAAGAAATCATGTTTCCATTAATCATGGTAATGATAAGTTTTAATTTTCTTTTTTACACTCATAATTATAACTAAAAAAGAAAAAAAAATTAAATAATTGAAATTTATTTTTTAACAGATTTAAACCTTTTGGTCAGAACAAAAATATATTGTGGTCCAGACATGAGTAGTGCAATAAAGAAAGAAAAGACATGTGAACCTGTAAACGCATTTGTCCATCAAACTTTTGCTTACTCATCGAAATAATCTGCATTGATTGTTTTTGATATATATTAATTATTTATAATTATATTCTGTCGATTGACCTGATCTGCTATTATTTAAAAATGATAAAAGACACAAAGAACGAAAGCACGTAGGGATAACCTCACTTTTCTTGTTTCAACAAGAACACAGACCACCTTTACTACGTATTGTAAAATAGAAGTTTAACAAGCGAGTTGATCGGAAGATGGTCGGAAGCTTACGATTGATTAAAAAGCTTGTCGCGATCGACTGGTTGGCAGCCCTGGTATAGAACATTGGAATCTCAGAAGTATGGGACATAAGTCTTGTGATAAAGCAATTGCTTTACCACACAACTTATATATAGGGTGGCTAAAATGTATGGAAACGGCTAAATGCAGTGGTACCTTGGTTAACGACGAGTTGTTGTAAGAAAAAATGTCTTGGTTAACGAATCCTCATTATGTGAACTTCCGACAAAATAGAGCTCTATAACAGCTGGTCATCGCATCACGTGATTCGTTAGCTCAGTTGTTAATCGTTACTTTTTTATCACAATGAATTCAAATCCGACAATATCATTATTAAAATTAATAAAATTATAACCATATAAAAATATATTTAAGTAAATGATAATTAATATATAGTAATGAAAACAAATTATTTAAATAATTAAAAATAGACGTGCAATAGTTTACTAGTTTTTAGTTTCTTAAAGATAATTTCGAGACGATTATTATTTTAACAAGGTGCGCTATTGCGCATCCTGTGACGTGTCAGTGACGTCAGACTCGGAGCAGAGCCACATTATAAATACATATATTTTGCAACTTAGATATTTAAATACATTGTTTTATAGCTATACTTATAAACTACTTGTGTTCTATTTGATTCTGTATTAAATATAATATATTGTAAAGCTTTTCAGTATAATATATTTTTCTGTTGTAGCGTCAATTTAAGCCATTATATTTTGAAAATCATTTTAGATGTATTTTTTTCTTGTTTTCCAAACATTTACTGTTGGTTGGTTG
>AYEL01071219.1:0-19329 GCA_000484575.1 Olivierus martensii
GGCATTTCGAGCTCTCTGGTGGTGGAAATACGCAGCAGAAATTAATATTTATATGTCGACGATAGCAACAATAATATATAGCATATTGAATAATTTTTCAATTATAAAAATATAAAAAATAAGTACTAAGATCGTATACCGAGGTAGGACTGTACTATGTACTTTTTTCTGTTATAATATTTCGTTTTATTTCTTAAAAAAATGTAATTTAGCGCCATCTAAAATTTACTATAATAAAATTCTATCAAAAATAGAATGTATAATAGAATGTAATAATAAAATTCTATCATTCGTGACAGTTAGCTTTTTTGCATAATTATGGATACATTACCTTCTTCAGTACCTGTAAAAATTCATTATTATTAATGAAGCACCTTTTGATTTGCTGTGGAATAAAAATTAGTAATTATTTGTAAGTTGCTAATTAAATAAACCTTAACATATTTTGCCCCATACATTTGCCAGCAGATGGCAAAAAATATCGAATTCACAGCGAAATTCACAGTGAAATTAAAGCGTTCACTGTGACTTCAAAATCGCTGTTATCATCACAACACTAGTTCGAAGTGATTTTGAAAAACAAAAGCGAATCAACCAGCCACGGATTCGGATGTTCGTGTTCTACGCAAGCGTATTAAACGAATATGTTTGGCTGCTAACCCTGGAGGACTGCATCCCATTCTCTGGTTTGAGAATGGGGCAGTTGCCTGAATTCTACTGTTCTGTTGTGTACCACTTGAGAAAAATAATCCACTTGCATCGGTTTAAATATTTATTGAAAAGACAAAGAAAACATACTTACCAATGAGCTTATGTACAACTGTAAGTGTATTACACTTATCTCTAGAATAAGTTTGCTGTACATTGTTTTCGTGAGATAACCCGGGACAGGAAATATGCTTGTTGCTTCGTCATCAGTGTGTCAGTGAGAAGCGTCGTCTCTTTGAATTTTGGCAATGTTGCCAGGTGGTTTCTGCTTCTACAATGTTGCCAGAAGATAGCCACAGTACTCCCTCCCCAGTGACAACGTCCATATACCATTGCAGAAAAATAACTCGACAACCAGAGCATGTTGTGTTGGTGGCTGATGTTGGAGCATGATTAGGTTGAGATAGAGTTTCCCCAGTTATGATGATAGGAGCAGCAGGTGGAGCAGGAAGTGGAGCTGGTTGTGATGTTGGAACTACCTGAGGTTACTGAAGTGATGGTTGGTTGTCATAGATGAGAAAGGCAGGTTTCAGTCTGTCAATGCCGACAGTTTGTGTTCCTCTAGGTGTACTAACATCGAAATTTTCTCTGACCGCTTGATCACGGGAAATGGTCCGTCATAAGTTGGTTGAAGAGGTTTCCTAGTAGCATCATGACGAATAAAGATGTGGGACAAGGATTTTAAGTCAGGATGCACGAAAATTTTTTGTCTAGAGTAGGGGTGAGCAACTTCCGGCCCGCAGGTCATATTATTTTATTATATCTAACACCAATACTATGTATACTTACATATCTGTACCTTCTCTTTTTTAAATAAATACTCTATCATCAATTGTTTTTGTTTTGGCCTGTGGCCCACCATAAATTTTTCATACAGCTCCTTACAAAAAAAGGTTGCCGACCGCTGCTATAAATTATTATTTTTCCTCTACAAAAAAAGTTGCCCATCCCTAGCTTAGACTAACGGATAGTAATATACAAAAAAAAATTTGCCCACCCCTGATCTAGAATGATGCTTAGTTTGCACTGGATGGATGTTTCTTTTATGTTCATTGAGCTTAACTAGTAGTGAAGGCAGATCGATTGGTCCGAATTCGGTGTTGCTGAGAAGGTCTGCAGGTAATCTAATGGTTCACCATATGTAATTGCAACTGATGTGGTTGTGTACTCTGAAATGATGTAAGAGCGGAGTTCTAACAGAACTATAGGTAGTTTTGCTATCCAATCCTCAGTCATGTGCTTTTAATGCAGTTTTTAGTATCCGGTGCCACCTTTCTATTTTTCTATTGACCGCTAGATAATAAGCTGTGGTTTTAATATGCATTATTCCTAAGATCTTAATAAGCTGTTGAAATAACTGGCAATCAAACTCTTGACCTTTATCTGTAGTTATGATGTCTGGGATTCCGAAATGTGAAATCCACTAGAAAAGGAAGCGTTGGCTATAGTTTCTGTTGTGATGTCTTTGACAGGAATTGTTTCTGTCTATCTTGAGAATCTATCGATCATAGTGAGGAGATATGAGTATCCCTCTGATGGAGGAAAGGGGCCAACAATGTCAATACAGGCAGCCCTCAGTTTACACCACAGTTCCGTTCCAACAAAAGCCAGTGCAAATCAAATCGGTGAAAATCCTACAACACAAAATATTTTCATTAGTTTTTATAAATCTATACAGGTATCCCTCCTATAACACTGTTTCGCTCTTAAACAAGTTGAAAATTGTGGAAAGTCTCACCCATATTTACAGTGAGGTATAGGGTTAGGTTTTACATAAGTGAAAAATAAGCAAATAATTTTGCTTATTAATACAATATAATACAAAATACATTGTATTATAAATTTAATTTTTAACATGTATTTTATGATAAAATAAACTGAAATGTTTTTATTAAAAAATCTTAAAAAAAAAAACATGAAATTTCAAAGTTTCGGATTTCTTATATTTTTCGGAAAAAGGATCCAGCTTTAATTGTTTTGATTTTTGTTTTCTTTCATTAAAAATTTCAGAATATGGTCAAATGGAAGCAATGATGCTCCTTTTTACATTTGCATTTCACTCCCAATCGTCATCTAACTCACAAAGTTCATCTGTCAAATTTTCCATAGCTGAGAAGGATATGCTTTAGATCAGCTGTTTACATAACTCTTGGAGTTTCTTCTTCATTTTCTTCCTTCTCTGACTGTTCACAATCTAATTCTTTGTATAATTCTTCTAAGTCTTCATTCGATAGTGGCTGATCATGGCTTTTAAAAGTCCTGTCACATCTTCAGCTGTAACATCTTCCAATAGTGGCTGATCATGGGCTTTTAAAAGTCCTGTCACATCTTCAGCTGTAACATCTTCCAATCCCACATCACATGCAAGTCTGGTAATGTCTTCAATTAAATTCTCTTGATGTGCTACTTCTTCAAAATCATGCATGAATACCAGCAGAAGTTTATGCCAAACTCCATTTAAGCATTTTGCTGAAACTTCATCCCAAGCCAACTTGATGTTTTTATGCCTTTCAAAATATCGAAAGATCACCAATAGTCTTTAACTGTTTTGTCTGAAGTATCTAAAACTCTCATCATTTTCATGAATGTATTACGAAGATTATAAGCTTTGAAGGTTGCAATAACCCCGTGATCCATTGGTTACAAAAGAGATGCTGTATTGGAAAGCATGTAAACAACCTTGACATCCAATGGTGTTCTTATTTGATCAAGGTTTTCAGGATGTCCTGGAGCATTGTCCAAGAGAAGAAGTACCTTGGATAGTAATTTATTTTCTTCACAAAAACAAAGCACAATAGGGCAAAAATAACTTGTGTACCAATCTGTGAAAACATCTTGTGTGACCCAAGCTTTCTTGTTCCATTTCCAATAAACTGGCAACATATCTTTATTTAAATCTTTTAAAGCATGTGGTGTCTGTGAATGATACACTAACATCGGTTTAAGTTTCAAAGTTCCTGAAACATTGGCTCCCAACAAGAGTTAATCTATCTTTTGCAACTTTAAAACCTGGAGTGGAACATTCTTCAAACGAAATAAAAGTTTGTTTGGTAACTTTTTCCAATAAAGCCCAGTCTCATCAACATTGAAGATTAAGTCTGAAGAATAGCTGCCTTGCTCTATATAACCCTGAAATTCCTTAGGAAAAGCAGCTGCCACCGCAACATCTGCACTTGCTGCTTTACCATATAATTTTACACTATGACAGTTATTTTGGGTTTAAACCTGATAAACCAACCCTTGCTTCCCAAAAAAGTTTCTTCGCCTCCATCTATCTCCTTAAGATTATCAAAAATTGATTTTGCTTTTTCAGTTATAGCAGCTTGAGTCAAGGAAATGTTTTTGATTTACATCATCCATCCATAACGATAACAATTTTTCCATTTTTTCAAAAATTTTTCCTCTGCTGTAACTCACGTTTTACATTTACTGCCATAGACTGTTGAGCAGAGTGTTTAATTTTATCTGCATTTTTCATAATGGTAGTAACAAGCGATGGAAGTAAGTTCAAAGATCTACAGACATTAGGATGTGTTTGTCCATTTTCCATTTATCGAATAACTTCCATTTTTGTTAATAGGGAGATAGATTGCCATGTCCTCTTAATATTTTAATATTTTTATTTATTTTAATTCTAATATTTTAATACTTAATATTAATTTAATGTAAATATATACATACTCAACAATATTAAACAGAAAAAATAAATAGAGTGGATTCTGCTTAATTGGGACAGCCATGTAATTGGGACAAATCTCAACTAAAACTAATCAGGCCTTATACTTACATTTCAATGTCACTGTTTACTAATTTTGCAGCTTTTTAGGTTTCTTTACTTTTCCTTGTAGGGCCTTTTCCTCAAGTATTTTCTCCATCTACCATTATGAAGTGCAATTCTCTAGATTTTTATATCACACTGAGGTCACTCATTTAATGTTTCTACATGTAAATTCTTTATATATTTCATTGAATACAATTTGAAATTCCAACCATACAAGCATATATGAATGGCATCTTACAAGAAATAGATATATTTGAGAAGAATCAAACCCAAATCTTTTCTTTATATCTATTTATTTTCTATTATATTTATTTATTGGATGTATTATTTGAGTTAAAGGTAAAGATACTTATACTCACAACTCAATCTTTCTAAAATGGCATTAAGAAACACAATGGTTTCACCTTCGATCATGTATAGCATGTCATTCAATCTCAAAACATCACTTCCAGATAGAGATCTTGTAATTGATTTAAAAACTGTCTCAGTTTGAGGGAATTGTAAAACATTATAAATATAATGTCAGATATAATTGTAAAGATGAATGACAAAATACCTGGTAATATTCTGAGAGTAAAAAAAAAAAATAGAAATTGTCTAATAGATTTATAAATGAGCTTAAGTGGGAGCTACTATATAAGTTACTTATAAGATTTCTGACCTTGATTATGTTTGAAGTGGTGGAATTGAAGCAATGCTTTTAGACATAGAGATATTGTGAATTGTCAATCAACCTGTTAAGTATTTTCTTATAATGTGAGTAGAGGCTTAGTAATTTAATTAATTTAAAGTTTCTATCAGTATTACTAGCACTATGGCAGGAAATTAATAGATATATACACAAAATAACATAAATAAACCACAAATTAAACAAAATGAATAAGCGCTTTCGATTTATTTTATAAAAAGCTGGAAAATAAATCGAAAGAGCTTCTTCATTTTGTTTAATTTGTGGTTTATTTACGTTATTTTGTGTATATATCTATTAATTTCCTGCCATAGTGCTAGTAATACTGATAGTTATCTCATTTTTGGTAGTGTAACTGTTTTTTCAATTGCATATAATTTAAGGTTTCTTTTCATCTTTGGATTGTTGATTAATAAATTTGTTGTGTTTTGAACTTTTGATTGATAATTAATTCTAGAGTACCCTCTTGTGGTCTCTGGGATCAATGAAAAGGTTATTCTTTAATTTCTTTGGATGTACTGTACATGCCTGAAAGTCCTGCTTCGTTGAGTAGCTTCCTAAATCTCTATAAACGTTAGTATGAGAGAATAAGTTGTTTTGAACAGTGTATTTGATTATACATGCATTTTTGATGTGAGAGATCAAAGTGGTAACAAATTTATAACAGTGAGAAACAATAATAATTTGTATTTAGGTAAATTTTAGTTTGAGTATTACATTCACTGTTATGATTATATTGTTTTATTCATTTAGACATGACTATGGGACCATGTCTAAATGAATAAAATGTTTAAATAATTCTAGAAGTAAGTAATGAGGATGAAGAACCCTTTGAAAACTAATCATCAGATGTAGAATATGGTGTGGTTGAAGCAAGAGAGTATGATAGTGGTAATGAACAGGATATTTCAGAAACAGAAAATAATACATTAGCAGTAGAGGATAGAAATGATGGACCATTTTTTTTGGCAAAGATAAGAAAACAAAATGGAGAAAAATGTAACAAATAGGGCTGTTAGAACCAGATTTGAGAATATAGTTGTCAGGATTCTTACTACAAAATTATCGACATGCAATTTGAGAAAACCATCAGAAATCTTCCATTATTTCACTATTGAGAAAATGTTGAATTTGATAATGGAAAGCACCAACTTTTTGAAAAACAATTGTTTGTCTTATCAGAATTTTTCTGAAAAACAATTGTTTTTCATTGTTATTCAGAGATTGTTTCTATGAAAATAATGAATCATGAAACATTAAGGTCTACTAGTGATTAAATTCAATTTTTCTTCTTATTATTCTGAACATGGTTTCATGGAACAAAGCAGGTACTTATGCTCCACATTTTCAAGCGGAATCTCTAGGGTTAACTCCTTCAGTGCCTTTGATGATGGATATATAAATGTCAAGGAAGTAGAACAAAAAACATTAAATAAATAACAAAAAAAGATAGAAAAAGTTTAATTCTGATTTTATTAATCCAGCTTTTGCAAATAAGTTTTTTGTGTATATTTGTTGAAAATACACCCCTCTTTTGACAGTGGTTCCTAAATTTTTTCAGTTGACAAAATATTTTTTAAAATTGTGTGTAAACAAACTTTTTATAATTGAAAGACTTGATAGAATTTGGATTTCATTCTATCTTGTTGATTTTTTAGTCGGCTCTGGTAACAATATAAATAACTATTTTAACTAACTGCTAATAATAACATCTGAAAATAACAACACTAAACAGTAGTTGAAAAATAACTAAAATTTTAATGAAATGTTTTCGGTTACTATACAATCATCATCATCATTAAGAACTTGAGATATTCTGTTTTTAATGCTGAAGATCATTGTATAGCAACCAAAAATGTTTAATTAAAATTTTAATTATTATTTTTCAACTGCTGTTTATGCTATTATTTTCAAATGTTTTAGTGAAATCTGTCATCCATTTTATTCCGATTTTGGGATGAAATAAGTGATATTTCTGATATTTTAAATAAAAATCAAATTTTTCCTACAGTGAGCTATGAAATGCTGAAAACTAAAAAATATTGTAGATAATAAAAAAATATTAGTTAATTCTATTAAAATAAACTAAACTATATCTTAATCATTCATTTTTAGTTTCAATTTTACCAAAATTTAGAAGAAAATCGAAAAAATGCAAAATACTCCATGCCATTAATGTATAAATACTCTGTGCCATTTAAATGGCATGGCACTTTTATTGCTTTATAGCAATCACTTACTTCCTGGGAAACTGCAGCCAAGCTTACTTTAGCATGTGACATATGGCATTATGTGGGTTACTACAATAAACCATCTGTGGTCCAATGAGTGGAATGTAAAATATAGCTGTTTTTGTATGAGATGAGACTATTTTCATGTATGTTAGGATTTCTTGATTTAAATAAAAAAACTTATAAAATATACTGCTAAATAAGAGCCTAGCTGTTTTTGTATGAGATGAGACTATTTTAATGTATGTTAGGATTTCTTGATTTAAATAAAAAAACTTATAAAATATACTGCTAAATAAGAACAAAGTAATAAATATGAAGTATTAATAAAAATGACAATATTTCAATGAATTTTGAAATATTTTTAATAATTATATGATGCTATCTTTGAGCCCACATCTTTTTTTGGCAAGAGAAATTGTATGCTCCAGTGATCCTTCTAGGCTGTTGGTAGTTCAATTCTACCATAATGGCCAGAAGTTAGGACCCTGACAAAGTGATATCTGGGACCCTCAAGGGAGCAGCCCCTTACCAGACTAAATCATCATTTGGCTGATTACTAACATGATGAAATTTTTTACTTGATTTTCAAAATTCAAGGAAATGAAAGCCAGAACATCAAGCATGGATTTAAAACTGGACTGGATAAAAGACAACCAGAGTGGAAAGAGAAGTATGAGTGGAATTGGTGTTTGGAATGTGAATAGACAAGTAAAAGGGAATGAACAGAAACTTATGAAATATGTAAATATAGAATGTGTGATGTGCTTTGTATGAATGAAACATACTGAAAGAAATGTGCATTTGAGTGTATAAGGAATGATATTGTAGAAATATGATCTGGAGTAAAAGATGATGAGCAAGCAAGAAGTGATGTGTGTGTGTGCTGATGAATGAGAGAACAAAAAAGTGTGTGAATGACAGAATAATATGGATAAGGATGAAATTAGCTGGTGAATGAGAGAACAAAAAAGTGTGTGAATGACAGAATAATATGGATAAGGATGAAATTAAGACTACAGAGATGTTTCTGATAACAATGTATATTCCTATGGATGGTACAAGTGAGAATGGTAAAAATAAATTCTGGTATGACTTGAATGATGCAATAAATGAAAGTTGTGGAATTGAGTGAGTGATTGTGGCTAGAGATTTGAATAGGAGAGTTGGTTTGGAGAGAAATGGAATGGAAGGATTGGTTGGAAAATATGGTGATCCTAAAATGAATGCCACTGGAGACCAATTGTTGGAAATTTGTGCTGAAAGAGGGCTATTTGTCTCAAACACTTTTTTAGATACAAGGCCATCTCATCAATACATCTGGGAGAACTGTGAGAGAGATCAGAGGAGTATGATTGATTTGATTTTGTAATGAAAGATTGGGAGGAAAAGTTATGGCTATGAGTAATGAGAGGTGCAGAGATAGACTCAGATCACTATCTGGTGCTCTCTAGGATGAATCTAGTGAGAGGATGAAGAAATGTAAAGAGGACAAAAGAAATATGGATGCAAGTGAAAGTAGATCTGCATGTGAAGTGAGAGATGTGAAGTTGTGCAAAAAGCTGGGTCAAATAGATGAGAATATATGCAATGTGGAGGATCTATGGACACACTTTAAGGAGTGTAATGAATGTTGCAAAAGAAGTAGTTGGTGAAGTGAGAATAGGTAGGGAAGAATGGCAATGCTTGGTGGAATGATGACATTCAATGGCTGACAACAAGAAAGCATATTTGGGAATGTTAAATGGAAATGTGAAGACGGATGAGTATAAGAAATGTAAAAGTGTGCAAAGATACTAAAGAGAGGGTGGCAAGAAAAAAGAGATGAAAAACTGCAGAATGATTTGCAATGGCTGAGAACAAGAAAGCATATTTGGGAATGTTAAATGGAAATGTGAAGACAGATGAGTATAAGAAATGTAAAAGTCTGCAAAGATACTAAAGAGAGGGTGGCAAGAAAAAAGAGATGAAAAACTGCAGAATGATTTTGAAGTAAAAAAATGTTCTTGAAGTATTAGATATTTGAAAAGAGAACAAGATAGAGTCTAGAAGAATATACGAGCCTTTAAAGCGGGTAGAGGATCACAAAAACACAAATTTATCTAAAATGTTTTCGGTCAATTATTCTAATGTTTGTATTTGTAAGTTACTGAAACGAGTCAATAAATTGACCGAAAATGTTTTAGATAAATTTGTGTTTTTGTGATCCTCTTCCTGCTTTAAAGGCTTGTATATTCTTCAAGACTCTATAAACTCCAGCAGGTGTAAAATTAATTTTATTAGAGAACAAGATATGAATGTGTTTGGTATGAAAAATAAAAATGGTATAATGTTGTCCAAGAAATCTAGGGTAATTGATAGATGGAGAGAGTATCTCTGAGAGCTTCACAAACTTATTAGAGAAAGGGATGAGGGCAAAAGTGAGGAAATAATGATGAATGTTAAGAAATACATGTGTGTGTGATGAGCAAATCTGTAAAGAAGTTATGAGTGCAATTAGGAGATTGAAATGTGGTAAGAGTTCTGATATGGATGGGCCTACAGTTGAGATGTTGAAGTATGGTGAGAAGTCTATTGTTGAGTGAAAATCTGTAAAGAAGTTATGAGTGCAATTAGAAGATTGAAATGTGGTAAGAGTCCTGATATGGATGGGCCTACAGTTGAGATGTTGAAGTATGGTGAGAAGTCTATTGTTGAGTGAATGTGGCACCTGTCTGATCTGTGTTGGATGAAAAGTGTGGTTCCAAGTGACTGGATTAAATATATGATTGTCTCTATCTACAAAGAGAAGGGTGAGAGATGTGAATGCAAGAATTATAGGATATAAATTTGCTGAGTGTAACTGGAAAGATATTTGGTAAGATTGTGATTGAGAGTGAAGAGGGTGACTGAAATGAGAATATGTGATATGCAGTGTGCGAGAGATGTGAAGGTGTGCAAAAAGCTGGGAAGAGCAAGAGTAGAAGAGGAGCTGTAGAACAAATTTTTTTAATGCGTATGATTGGGAAGAAGTATCTCCGTGTGCAGAAGAAAATACAGTGGACTCACGTTTTTAAAAACCTTCAATTTATGAATGATTTAGTTAGTCCCAAAAAGTCTGTAATGTTAACTAATGCCATTCCCATTTACGAACTTTCGATTTTATGAACTTTTTTGGGGATTCGTATCAGGATCCCAAAAAGTCTGTAATGTTAATTAATGCCATTCCCATTTACGAACTTTTGATTTTATGAACTTTTTTGGGGATTCGTATCAGTTTGTAAAATTGAGAGTCCACTGTATTTTGTGTTTTTGTAGATCTTGATAAGGCATATGACAAAAGTATACTAATACCCCGACTTACGCAAACTCGGAGTTATGCGGTTCTTGATTTTTTTGTTTGGCAATACTGCTGCATGCTATCTTACTGTGATACATATTGGACACATTTTGTGCAAATTCTACATGCATGATTATGATTCTACCATTGACATAAGTTAAGATTGTTTTGTTATACGTTTTCTAAACCCTTAAAAACTATGACGCCCAAACAAAAATCTGATTCTCCTGCAGTTAGTAAGAAAAGGAAAACAATATCTTTGGAATGTAAACTTAACATTATCAAGAATTTTGATAACAGAATGAAAATTTGTGATGTTGCATAGAAGTTTGAGCTACAGTTTGAGTCACAATCATAAAAGATAATGAAAGAATTCTTGATATAGTGAAAAATGCTCAATCCTTGAATTTAAACATAATTCGTAAACTTCATTTGTATTATTACTGAGATGGAAACAATGCTGAAATTATGGTGTGATAATTAAGTAAAATTGAATAATTTTTATGTAATTCATTTATTTTTTTAATATTTTGTATTAATATGTATAAAGAACCGCTCATTTATTTTTTTAATATTTTGTATTAATATGTATAAAGAATTGCAAATTTAATTACTAAAAGTGAATAATTTTTTACGTAACTCATTTATTTTTTTTATATTTTGTATTAATATGTATAAAGAACTGCAATTTTATTAATATCTAATATCTAATTAATTTATATATATTTATATGCAAAGTTGTACCCCAACTTATGCGATTTTCGTCGGTTCCACCTGTCACGTATTTTCAGGGTATTACCGTAATCTGTGGAAAATGCTAAGAGAATATGATGTGAAGGAACATCTGCTAGGGGCAGTAAGAGTGATGTATGTTCTGCGAGTGTGAGAATAAATGAAGGCATGTTAGAATGGTTTGAAGAAGGAATGAGAAAAAGATGAATGATGTGTCTCTGGATATTTAAGGCTGGCACCAAACGAGTTGATTTCGCCACACATTCAGGCCCGGGAATGACCATTAGACAAACTTTGGTCGCCTTTGTGATGCTATTGTGTCCCTTCAAAATCATGCTAGGTTATCTTATGGGATGTGCCGGTGACAAAAGCTTTATCCAGCAAGTTGGATATTTCAGACAACAGACATGCGCATTTCAGAGCAAGTGTGCGTGAGAAAATCGAAGTAATGGATGATGAAACTCAAAACGAGATAGTTGATACTGATTGGATCTCATTATGTATGTCACAAGCTTCAATGTTTATTTTGTCAACTTGTTTGCAAACATGTTGTCAACAAGTGACAGAGTATAAATTCTCTTGTAACAAGCTAACAACAAGTGTAGTACATTTTTACGTCATGTCGTCTGCGATTTGGTCGACTCGTTTGGTACCAGCCTAATGCTGCTTGACTATTTAATAGGATATAAATAGATTTATTAACATATCGCCTATCAAACATCAATTTTAATGCATACAGAAATATCATTGCAAAAAAATTTAATCAAAATAAGCTTTTTTTTTCCAAAGATACTCAAAGTATGCTTGGATATATCTTTGTTTCTGCACAAATGTAAAACAGGTAATTCAAAAAATAACTCAATATTGCAGAATTTTATGCACATATGCATTAATGTTGAGTAATTGTTAAAGCTGCTTGATTGCAAATCAAAATTTAAAATGTATTTGTTCAATCAATGAATTTTAATTTTTGTTCATATACCAGTGAATTATTGAATATTATTGAAAATAAATTTTAATTCAAATTATTTTTATTTATTATTTTATTTTGATGAAATCTTAAAATAATTTTTAATGCATAAAAAAATTGTCATTTATTTTCAGATGAGTATGAAGGAAAATTCTCAAGGTCAAAATGTAAGTACATTTAATTTTGGAAAATAAATATTCTAATCAGTTTCTTCAAGAAATTGATTAGAATAGCCCATTATTGATTAAAACACCCAGCTTTATATATAAATATAATTAAAATATAGCCCTTCTAATGATATTAAAAAACTTGTCAAATCATTTTCTTGATTTTTTTCATGTTTATTAGTGACAGAGAAAAATTAAAAACATTATTTATAACAATAGCAAAATAAATATTAACAACATAAATAAAAAGAACATGTTACATTTTCATAAAGATTTAAATTTAATTCATATATGTATAATATGTGTGTTCATATTTGTATAGAATATAAGTGTATGTATAGTATGCATAAATTTATATATAAATACAGAGTAGTTATAAATTAACTGACCCTATTCACCATTACCTGGAGTGAGTTCTGATTAACATATAACAATGAAACTGGTATATACATGATTATGTTGTCTAACTGACCCTATTCACCATTCCCTGGAGTGAGTTCTGATTAACATATAACAATGAAACTGGTATATACATGATTATGTTGTCTAGAAAGTTTGTTTTTTTTTTGCAGTTGTCAATAGGTGTCGCTATAGTAATCAGAACATGCAAGATGATATTTAATTTAGTTATGTCCTTGAAAGATGACACTGTAAACATCATAAAAGTTTGATTTTATCAGAATAAAGACTAATCATATTAGTTAGTTTCATCATGAGTGCTGATAAGATTCATTTGCATCATGTAACGTTGTACATGTTTAAAAAAAGAACTTTCTGCAGTTGATGCAACAAAAAACATATGCAATATTTACTGGAGATAATGCATTATCTGTGTGTACCTATCAGAAGTGTTTTAAAAAATTTTGAGAAGGAAATTTAAGCCTGGAAGATGAGCCATACTTAGCATACCTTTCTGTCATCGATGACATTATTATCTCTGTACAGATTACAAGTAACTCTTAGTTAACAACAAGGGAACTTGCTGAGATAATGTTTTAAAAACAACCATTGATGATCACTTAAAATCAATTGTCAGTAAATCTTGTTCTATGTTGTTCTACAGGATGATTCAAAAAGGTTGTGCCAAAATTTACAGACTTATAGAGAATAAAATTCTGAGTAAAAAAGTCTAGTCACGTTTTTTGATTTGAGGCTCCATTTAAAAGATATAATGCGTAAAAGTTTTGTGACGTCATTTCCGATTCAATCAAAAATTATATTTAAACTAATTTAAATGTCATTTCTGATTCAATCAAAAATTATATTTAAACTAATTTAAACTATGCTTATTTGTATTTTTAAAATAATCTATAAATTTTAACTACTCAAAAACTATCCTAAAAAAGTTTTGAGCATCAAGAACAGATTGTTTATTAAATTAGCAACTAATTATTTAAATGAAATGGAATTGTTTTACTAATGTACATTCATTTTCGAACAAACATAGCAATTTAATGTTCAAAAATGATGTTTGAAAATGAAGGCTACGTTTTTAAAACAATTATATTTCATTTAAGTAATTGGTTATTAATTTAACAAACAATTTGTTCTTGATGGAATTGTTTTACTAATGTACATTCATTTTTGAACAAACATATCAATTTAATGTTCAAAAATGATGTTTGAAAATGAAGGCTACGTTTGTAAAACAATTATATTTCATTTAAGTAATTGGTTATTAATTTAACAAACAATTTGTTCTTGATACTCTAAATATTTTTAGGATAATTTTTTAGTACTTAAAATTTATAGATGATTTTAAAAATATATTATATAAGCATATTTTAAAAATTAAAATCAAAAACTATTTTTAAAATATAAGCATATTTTAAAAATAGTTTTTGATTGAACCAATATAAGCATATTTTAAAAATAGTTTTCGATTGAACCGGAAATGACATCACAAAACTTTTACATTTTATATCTTTTAAACAGAGCCTCAAAATCAAATGCGACTATTTTCTTTTTATTTAGAATTTTATCCTCCACAAGTCTGAAAATTTTGGAATAATCTTTTTGAATCACCCTGTATATACTAAAGAGGAAATATTAAGCTAAATGCACTATCAACTATGCTTAGTTATTTAAGTTTTTAATAATTAAATAAGTTCTTTCCTGCTATAATGGTGTATTAATTATTTTAAACTGAGTACATACATAGCAGAGAAAATAGATGTTTCTGATAGACATTATTTGCCTAATAATATAATGAATCACTAAAATTTGAAAGATCTGTAATAATTGTATTATTAATTTTACAAACAACCAACCATTTTCTGTAAAAAGTTGAAAACAAATAAAGTATTTGTAACAGAAAGGAAAGTAATAGATTTGCAGTTTTATTAAAAGTAGGTCATACTATAAAAAACTGTTCTGATTTTAGCATTTGTTATTAAAATAATAAATGAATGAAATGATTGTTACTGTTTTTTATAAAAATAAAGATTAAAACTAATTAAACTGTTCTCTAAAAAATTTATAGAATATGAATGGTATTCACTTGATTTGAATTGCTTTTTTAGTGATTAATTTTTATATTATTTCTGTTATGGATTCCTTCTATTCTTGAACAGAATAAAAAAAAATATATGCCAATCTGATATCTGTTAGTGTAATATCACATATGATTATTCTTATTTGAATTACCTTAAAGTATATTTTATAGGAATTCACTTGAGAATCTTAAATTACTGAAAATAACAAAATTTGCACAATATTATCAATATAATAATGTATACTTCAAGAAATTTGATTAAAATTAAATTTTTATAAATTTAATAATATAAAAATAATAGAAGTAATAGAAAAACAAATTATATTGTGTGTGCAATGAATTTCATTAAAATTTGATTGGAATCTGTGAAAGATCATGCAATTGATGAATCATTTATGCAATATGATTGATTAATCAATCTTTATTTACTTGTTAGATATTAAAATTTTTCTTTATTAATCTTATAAAAATAAATAGGCATCAATATTAAAACAAGATAGACTTTTTAAATTTAAATGTAAATATCCTGAATAAACTTATTTATTGTTTATTTAGTTATATTTTAATATTGCATAAAAACATATTAAATTTTACAGGTAGTTTGCAAATCTACTGAAAAAAGAACAATTTTACAGCCTCTTAATACAAATAATTTAAAAACAAATGAGGAAATTTCAAAAGAAGGAGGTTCTCAAGAGAAAGGAAAGTATGTACAAGAAATTTAATAGATGTTAAAATAAAATTTCAAATATTGTATTAAATTTTATAATCTGCAGGTAATTGTTTATTTTTGTCAAATATCTTTATATACCCTATATGCAAATTCCATTTATGTGAATTTGAATATACACAAGCTTTTTTTAATATATACAGGGCTTGACAAATTGGCTACCACTGCAAATTTCATGGTAGCCAACTCAAAAGTGCACGTCGGTAAAACCAGGTAAAATATATCGTTAAAATCGATTTGAAATTTTTTGGGCCTATTAACGGTAACAACATAATTTTATCGACAGAAAATTGAAGGATTCCCCAGAAAACTGTACCAAACAACGCCCAAACAAAAATCTGATTCTCCTGCAGTTAGTAAGAAAAGGAAAACAATATCTTTGGAATGTAAACTCAACATTATCAAGAATTTTGATAACAGAATGAAAATTTGTGATGTTGCATAGAAGTTTGAGCTACAGTTTGAGTCACAATCATAAAAGATAATGAAAGAATTCTTGATATAGTGAAAAATGCTCAATCCTTGAATTTAAACATAATTCGTAAACTTCATTTGTATTATTACTGAGATGAAAACAATGCTGAAATTATGGTGTGATAATTAAGTAAAATTGAATAATTTTTATGTAACTCATTTATTTTTTTAATATTTTGTATTAATATGTATAAAGAACTAAATATTTTTCTTCTAAACTAGTATTTTTGTTAGTCCTCGCTCATTTATTTTTTTAATATTTTGTATTAATATGTATAAAGAATTGCAAATTTAATTACTAAAAGTGAATAATTTTTTACGTAACTCATTTATTTTTTTTATATTTTGTATTAATATGTATAAAGAACTGCAATTTTATTAATATCTAATATCTAATTAATTAATTTATATATATATGCAAAGTTGTACCCCAACTTAAGCGATTTTTGTCGGTTCCACCTGTCATGTATTTTCAGGGTATTACTGTAATCTGTGGAAAATGCTAAGAGAATATGATGTGAAGGAACATCTGCTAGGGGCAGTAAGAGTGATGTATGATAACAGTTCTGCGAGTGTGAGAATAAATGAAGGCATGTTAGAATGGTTTGAAGAAGGAACGAGAAAAAGATGAATAATGTCTCTCTGGATATTTAAGGCTGGTACCAAACGAGTTGATTTCGCCACACATTCTCGCCCGGGAATGACCATTAGACAAGCTTTGGTCGCCTTTGTGATGCTATTGTGTCCCTTCAAAATCATGCTAGGTTATCTTATGATTGAAAGCAAATAAATCCTTCTTCTGACAAAAATAATTTAGTCAGAAAATGGCATTTAGGCTTATTCAAGGTGGTGACTGACCGAATTTGTTTACCTCAAAGTCTAGTGCGTGTTCGCCAATGCAACACAATTAAACAAGTTAATTTCCTTGTAAGAGTAAACCTCTTTGTTTTCTTTTTTTGAAAGGAAATTTATCAAATTATATGCATATATTTTATCATCTCTTTTTTAAATGAATATATTTAAGTACACTTTGACGGCTACGGAAGACGAAATCCGGCAACCAATAAGAGAGAGTTTGGAGAAAACATGGTAGTCGGGATCGAAATGTAAACAAAGCGATTCGTTTAGGTGCTTGGCTATCATAATAAAAACATTAAACAATATTGTAATAAATTTAAAGCATACAGAGACGAAATTTGTCCTAAAGGTTCAGATTCTAAACATAATTAGGACTAAGGCCTCCTTTACAATATTGGAGTCCCTAGAATCAGCTGTTTGCATTAGCCGGTGGCCAAATAGCTACCACCTGTTTGTAAGCGGTAGCCAAAATGGAAATTCTGGTAGCAATTGGCTACTTGGCTACCGGGTTTGTCGAGCCCTGTATATACAAGGTGATTTAAAAAGATTGTGCCAAAATTTACAGACATAGAGGATAAAATTCTGAGTAAAAAGTCTAGGTGCATTTTTTTATTTGAGACTCCGTTTAAAAGATATAGCACTTGAAAGTTTTGTGATGTCATTTCCATTTTGATACATGAGAAAGAAGAAACATTGAAAACATTAAGTATTAAATTAAGTTTATTGGCTTAAATTAATAAAATTGTAAAGTAATGCATGTAATTAATTTAATAATGTTTGATGAAATGTTCATTGTTTGTAAAAATAATTCTGGATAGATATCTGTGTTGCAGAAAAGTTCTCGTACGGATGTTGTGGCGATCTATTCTTGCTGGTGCTTCCATAAATGAGGTGCATATCTGCTAATTCTGCATAGGACTAGTGATTTATAACATTCTAAAAAAGATTGTAGTAAGCAATACATATCTGCCAAACTAAAGAGAGTTAGGAAATTAATGTTCAAAAATGATAATGTCCAGAAATAAATGCTGCATTTGTAAAACAATTATGTTTCATTTAAATAATCAGTTGCTAATTTAATAAACAATCTATTCTCAATACTCTAAACTTTTTTAGGATAGTTTTTAAGTAGTTTAAGTAGTAATTTATAGATAATTTTAAAAATAGTTTTTGACTGAAAATGATGTCACAAAACTATCATGTGTTATATCTTTTAAATGGAGTCTCAAATCAAAAAATGCAAGTAGACTTTTTTACTCATAATTTTATCCTCTACAAATCTGTAAATTTTGGCACAATGTTTTTGAATCACCTTGTATATTTTTTATTTTCTCAAATTCAAATATACAATGTCCTAGAATAAATGTCCCATCTTTAATATCTTGCTTCTACTCAACAAAAAACTCATCTAGATTTTTTTAAAATGTATCGCTTGCACTCTAATAATGGAATCTTATTGAAATTAAAAATCAATTCTAAATTTGTTATTTCAAACGATACCCTAGCTTTTTTGTGCATCACTAAAAACATTATTTAGTTTCAATTCTAACAATACCTGAATCAATTTCCTATGTTGCATAGAACTTAAGATATTATGAACTAAAGTTTAAGAGAAAATTTTATAGCTTTTTAATTACATCAACATCTCTAAGCAAAAATTTAAAAATTGGGTTCTAAGTAAATACATATTCTGAATCTTTATTAAAAATTATTCACATTAACAATTTACAGAATTATACTTGACAACAGCATTGGAAGGCAACATTAAGTCTATGAGATCGTATAATAATCTTATTGGCATAGGATTACTGCATTCTCCCATAGACTCATTATTGCTTTCCGATGCTGTCATTAAGTATATTTAGTTCATTTTTCAAGAAGAAATTCTATCTCAAAGTTCATATCTGCTAAACACACCTGCACCATTATGATCACATGATCTGATGTCACTATCTATGCTTAGGAAATTTTAAATTATATTAATAAACACCTTACAACTTGCATGAAGTAGAACTTCATTAAGTTTTCTTATTAAAAAACATAAACATTTTTTGTTTTTCATGATAATTCCCAATTATCAACATGTCTTTCAAAAAATTTAAATTTATTTTTCTTTTTTCAAATCTTTTTCTGACCAATTTCTTTTTAAGATCATTTAAGAGGCAATCACAGAAAGA
>AYEL01071220.1:0-51200 GCA_000484575.1 Olivierus martensii
AATAAATCAGCCTTATTCGAAGTGGAAAAAATTATAATTTATTATGGAAGTACTTTCGACTTCATTAAGTTATCATCAGCCATACATAAAATTTTATAATTAGAATACATCGTTATATAATTTCTTACTACATTTATTTATATGTAATAACAATAATATATACATACATAGTCTTGCATTTTCATCTATATGTTTATTTCCGATAAAGCATCTGTCCAATATCGATTGCTTTTTTCTCTCCTTCAGGATTTTTCGGAAGTGATTAAAAGCATTGTTGTGATAGAGATCCCCAAGCCTCTTGATCTCAACCTGGTATGGGTGCCATTCTAAGACCAAAAAATTGCAAAATCTCTCTCTTACCTTCTTTAATAAATCTTTGATTTGTTTTACATTGTCTCCGAGTTCATTTTAATTGGGAAAAACTACTGTTCTTCCATCCTTAATTAATTTAAAAGGTGAGTTCACACTACGACCGACTCGACCAACTTGAACGATTCTACATCACGATTCCATAGCAACAACAGTTGGCAGTGTAATGTGATTGGTCTGGCTCGAATTGGTTGGTCGGTCGAGTTGGTAAAGTCAGTCGTAGTGTGAACCCACTTTTACCTGTAAGTCCACAAACGCACAAGGCCTAAGCCTGTCATTCCGTTAGGTTAGTTAAGTCAAAATATCCTCATGGAATATTTTTATCTGGCGGTGGCCACTTATAGAGCCGCCATCATCACAGGCTGACCAATACCCATGATGGGGTCAACCAGAAGATTGAAGGATGGATTTCAACGGGCTGGGCTCAGATTCCTCCTGAAAAATTGGAGGAGTGGGACCCTGGATCCTCCAGAATGTTAAGCTGCAGCTTTACCACGCAGCCATCAGGCTGACCTGTCATTCCGTCAGTCCGCAAATCCCACAGTTTGTTCTGTAAGATGTTCGTTAACCAAACATAAAAATCTTTCGAAAAAGTGTTTGTTATCCGAACTGTTCGTTAACCGATCACACTCACTGTAATTTTTTTCCGCTGTGAATTTTTCCAATGATTTTTTGACACTCTCTATAGTTTAGTGCCTCTGTGCAATGCACAACCTGCACACCCACTTCCACTGGCTCTTACCACAAGCACTAAAAGAAAAGTTTAAACGAGGCAAGTACATGTTTAAAACAAAGAAATTGACAAATGAACAAACAAAAGAAAATGTGCATATAGTTTAGTGCCTCTGTGCAATGCACAACCTTCACACCCACTTCCACTGGCCCTTACCACAAGCACTAAAAGAAAAGTTTAAACAAGGCAAGTACATGTTTAAAACAAAGAAATTGACAAATGAACAAACAAAAGAAAATGTGCATAACAAAAACTATATTTGAGGACTAAGTAAAAAAATATTCGAATCCAGTTTTAGAAGCTTGGTTTCGGTTTTAACAATTCAATATGAAAACTGGTTTGCAAGCCCTAATATATATATATATTTATATAATTGATACATATTTTGTTTCTATTTATGAATATTTTTATTTTAAAAGATTTTATCATTCATCTCGGGAAAAAATCATTAATTTGTCAAATTTACATAAAAGTTTAGATCAAATATAATATTACAAAAAAAACATTACTGGAATTCTTATTAATCTAATATTTTCAAAATTAGCCAAGCAGTTCAATAGATATTTTAAGATTTATTTCATAACATTTGAAAGTGAATATGTTATTATAATTCAACATCCAGATATAAAAAATACTGCAAGTAACTACAATGTATGCTTAACATCACTAAATATCCACAAAATAAAAGAAATTCATAAAAACGGCAAAAGAAGTATTGAAAAAACAACCAGTGAAAACAGATTTCTGTGAATGACAGTCTATAATATGTGACAAAACACAGATTTTTGTGACTGGTCATTAATGAATTAAAATCTTCTAAATGCTCTTGCATCTATAATTTTCTTTTAAGATCTAATAAATTAGTTTTGACTTCGTTTTTTTAATAATTTAGGACCAAGAATATGTCCTAAAAAAACTTATACAGTAGCACAGATACAAAGTAAAAAACAATAAGGAAAATACAACTCTTGCAAAAGCAGCCTATTTGAGAGACTTGAATGTTAAATGGAATGAAACTAAAATCATCAACTTGCTACATTCTAATGAGTTGAGATCCGACTTTCATGAGGTTTAGAACATTCACCACTGTAGCCAGGATGAAAGCCTAATTAATTCTAGGGATAAAGATTCTATATGTAGTGCTTGGGAGATCTTGATTAATCACCATATTATAGCATTTAAGTGCCACAAACATAAACATTTGTATTTGCTACTGCCTTATCTCCATTCCTTTTCCACAACATTTTATCATCTTACCTATCAACCCTTTGGGAGATCTCGATTAATCACCGTATTATAGCATTTAAGTGCCACAAACATAAACATTTGTAATTGCTACTGCCTTATCTCCATTCCTTTTCCACAACATTTTATCATCTTACCTATCAACCTATTTGTTCCTACTACCCCAACACTTGAGGTTGACATTACAATTTATACTTGTTTATAGAGATTTCTGCTCTGTTTTCCATTAATGCTCACTTTTCCATTAATGCTCACTTTCTCTTTGCAACTGAAGAGAGGCAGTCCAGCCTGAAAGCACTCCTGCATTTAAAATTTTCTTTTAAGATCTGATAAGCTAATTTGGACTTTGTTTTATAAATCTGTTATTTCAAATCTCATTGAATTTACTGATTTTATATACAGAAATTCTGATAAATTTCTTGATATTTATGTGATATATCTTGATTTGGCTTTTGCTTTCAATAGTTAATTTTAATGTTTTATATGAGAGATTAACAATGGATTTTGAATCGGAATACTCTTGTATATTGGATCATGGCTTTGTTATCTAATCATACATATATTCAATCCTCTAATCACTTATCTCCCACATTTATCCCAAATGTAAGTATTTTGCAGGGATTATCTATAAGTGCATTTTTGTTTTATATGTAAATCCAGTATTTAATTTAATAAAATCTCAAGTTAGCAGCTATGCTGATGAAAATAATTAATACTAATAAATGGCAATTGGATTACAATATTATTATTAATAAATTTCTGGTTGATTAATAATAATTTACAGTTAAATGAAAACAAAATGATATGAAATTTTCTCTTTTCCCAAATTCTAATTGTGAAGAATAGTTTTTTGTTTGATACTGAACTGCCTTTGATTTTCATAAGAATTTGGGTATCATTGTGGATAATAAATTTCTGGTTGACTAATAATAATTTACAGTTAAATGAAAACAAAATGATAGGAAATTTTCTCTTTTCCCAAATTCTAATTGTGAAGAATATTTTTTTGTTTGATACTGAACTGCCTTTGATTTTCATAAGAATTTGGGTATCATTGTGGATTCTCACTTTTCTTGTTGTTTCATATCAAAGATATTTCTAAAAAATTGTTGTGTAAGTTGGATTTCATTTGGAGCTATTTGAGATTTATTAACAATTCTCATATTATTAAGACTTTGTTCCATTCTATGCTTGAGTTCTGTTTTGTATGTTTTGATCATTTATGATTCAGTTACACAAATCCATATTAAGACTTTGGATTATAAATAGGATTAATACAATGGTTAATTTCATGGAAGAATCATATTTTTTAACATTCGATGAAAAATGCCTATTAAACGCTTATAATTTTGTTGATCTCATTTGTTACTATGATATTTAATATTTAAAGAAGTATATTCATGGAAATCCTCCCTCCTGTTATTGCCGTCCTGTGTTATATATTATATTCCTAGGAAAAGAAGATGATATAATAAATTTTTAAATATTCCTAGATGTTGCACTAATGCTTATAATTTTGTTGATCTCATTTGTTACTATGATATTTAATTTTTAAAGAAGTATATTCATGGAAATCTGCCCTCCTGTTATTGCCATCCTGTGTTATATATAATATTCCTAGGAAAAGAAGATGATATAATAAATTTTTAAATATTCCTAGATGTTGCACTAATAAGTTTCAAAATTTTTTTTTGTGCAAGCATCCATATATTATAATTAGTAATATCAATTCATATAAATACTTGTTTGTGTATTGGGGTATCTTTTGTTTTGGGGGACAAATTGTTTCATATTTAGGGTAATTACTAGTGTAATGTGGTGTAAATAAAATAAATTTATATATTGAAATTAATAGGAAACAAGTTTTCATTTTATGAATTTTCACCTTATGAAAAACTTTCAAGTTTCTCATTGTCTTCATAAATCATTACTCATGAAATATTAGATATTGGTTCGTTATATTAAATGACTTACTTTCTGATTAGTTGTAATATAAGACACACAAAATTATTAATATTGAATTCAATTTGCAATTATTAATCAGATAATTTTAAAGGTTTAAAATTTTTTTAAAAAGTAATTATTTAGTTTAAAAACAATCATGAATTATAATTGTCATAAATTTTATATATATTTTTAAATTTTAATTAATGGAAGAAATATGAAGTTAAGAAATCAGATAATTGATTTGCTGGCTTTAAATAGCTTTTAAGATCAATTTCACTCCTTTATATCCTTGGATTAATAAATTATTTATGAAATTAGAAAATGCATATATATTTAAATAATAATGAAATTCTTTAAATTATTTTATATGTAAAAATTTTAGGTATATACTATTAAAATTTATTGAATATATGAATTTAATATTATACATATATTTTTTTATATTAACATATTTAATTGATGATGATTATAGGAAAAGATGGACTTTGGAAAATTTTGATATTGGTAGACCTTTAGGCAAAGGAAAGTTTGGAAATGTTTATCTTGCTCGTGAGAAAAGTAGCAAATTTATAGTTGCTTTGAAAGTATGTATATAATTATTATTGAAATCATTTACCAAATTGTTTAAAAAATCAATAAATTTATACTTATTTATTTTTATTATTACATAAAATTTTTAATTTTTAAAAATATTATTATACCATATTTACATAAGTAATTCATGCACTTTTTACCATAATTTTGTAACCTAAACAAAAGGTTCATGATTTAAACAAGGAAAAGATTATATGTTATGCATCCCTTTGGAAAAATTTAGAACCTTCCTATTTTGGCTTTGTAATTTTCAGAGAGCTATATCACTGGGTCATTGTATAAAGTAGGATTTCGGGTAGATGATTGACACCATGAATTTCATTCACATCCTCGGATACACTATCCTATATTCCATAGACATCATATCATTGCTATTGGGTAGATGATTGACACCATGGATTTCATTCACATCCTCGGATACACTATCCTATATTCCATAGACATCATATCATTGCTACTCTGTCGAACTACTGCAAAAATTAGAAACTTGAGAATTTTTTTGTTTACATAAAATATCAGAAATCAATCTGTCACAATGTATTTGAGTCTAGAACAATAGAATTGCAAGTAACCCTCATATAACATGGTTTTGCTATAACATAATTAGAAAATTGTGGAAATCTTTTGTTTACATAAAATATTAGAAATCAATCTATGTCACAATGTATTTGAGTCTAGAACAATAGAATTACAAGTAACCCTCATATAACATGGTTTTGCTATAACATAATTAGAAAATTGTGGAAATCTTCATATAACATGGTTTTTACTTAACACATTTAAAAAATTACATTTACTCTTTTACAACACACAACATTTTCATTAATTTTTGTAAATCCACACTATGGACACACACAATATACACAAAAAATGTAATTTTGCTAATTTGCCATGAGAGGGATGATATGCAGTTTCTTTTTGATTTTGATTTGAAATTGAGTTAATTGAATTAATTTTGAAATTAAATTAATTGCTGACCATTGAGTATTTTGTGTTCCAAACATTCAGTTCTTGATAAAAAATAAGTTTTATTCTTCAAGAGAAGAATGTGAAACAGAAAAACTTTTTATTTATAAATTTTTTTAGGTATGTATTAAAAAATGATGGTTTTTTAGTGGTTAGATTACAAATTTTGCAGAAAATACTCAAACTTTAAATGCAGAGAAAAGTTCAGAAAGTGAAGTTGATATTGTAAAAAAAAAATGTTTTCGTTTTAACTGAACAGCAGTAAGGAAGATATAATTATTAAGTGAATGTTACATAGGCTGCATACTTTTCTCTTTCTTTTTATTTTACATATATATATATCTTTTTTTTTGGATGTTATACATATATATTTTTTCTTTCTTTTTTGTTTCATGTTATTAATATTCTTAATAAAAATTAATTTTTTTTTTTTTTTTATATTTGCTCTAGGTTTCACATAACCCTGCATTTTTTTAAGAACCTAGCTACCATGTTATATGAGGATATATATTTTTTTTTTCTTTCTTTTTTGTTTCGTGTTATTAATATTCTTAATAAAAATTAACTTTCTTATTTGGAATTAAAAAAAGTTTTGTTTTAATTAGCTTTAGAACATAACTTTTTTTTTTTTATATTTGATCTAGGTTTCACATAACCCTGCATTTTTTTAAGAACCTAGCTACCATGTTATATGAGGATTACCTGTATTTAAAATTGCAAATAACATGAATGATTTTTGTATAGATTGTTGACGTTTGATT
The DNA here is from genome assembly GCA_000484575.1 of Olivierus martensii. Classification (NCBI taxonomy): domain Eukaryota; kingdom Metazoa; phylum Arthropoda; class Arachnida; order Scorpiones; family Buthidae; genus Olivierus; species Olivierus martensii. Next base: position 6,616 of record AYEL01071220.1, read on the forward strand.
TATTTTAGATTTTATATGCCTTTGTTTTTTTATTATTTTGTGATTAGTTACAGATTATTTTCATTTTGAAGTATAAAGTTGTTAGAAATTATATAAAAAAATCATGTAACTTATCAGTGATTTATTAAACTGAAGATGTCTCAGGGCCAAAAGAGGTACAAAATAATTAATGCATCGTTATGAATTTTTTAAGATAGATTTAGAATATATCAGATGAAATTTTTTATATAACAATTTATTAACCTGAAGATGTCTCAGGGCCAAAAGAGGTACAAAATAATTAATGCATTGTTATGAATTTTTTAAGATAGATTTAGAATATATCAGATGAAATTTTTTATATAACAATTTTGCTAATTTCATTGTATTTCAAATTTTATCAGCATTATAGTTTCATTGTTTTTAATAGGAAAATAAATAATGACTTGTGGAAATTTTTTGGGCACATGCCTAATGTGCCTAGTAAATAATCTGGCTCTGCATACTAATTCATAGAACAAAAATTTTACAAAATATAGTATTAAATGGGTGAAATATTTGAGGATATATATGTTATAGTAAAAGTGATTAATCGGTGATTATGCATAATCACCAATCATCTTGGTAAGTTTGATAAATTTCACTAAATTTTTCACTTTTACCGGTGATTTTACATAATTCCCAAATGATGCTGGTAAATTTGATAAATATACTAGAATTTCTCACTATCGGCAATTATGCATAATTTCCAAATGAATTTGGTAAGTTTGATAAATATTGCTGAATATATTACTTTTAAAGTGATTTTGTATAATTTCCAAAATGCAGTTCATAAATTTGACAAATATCATGAAATTTCTCACTTTTTTGTTTTAATTAATAATTTAATTATAAGATTATTATTGTTTCACTTTTACAACATCTCTTAGCACTCATTCACCTTTAACTTCGATTATCTCTAGCTGTTTCAGTACGTTTTTAATGTCTCTTCCATACTCTCCGCCCAAATCTGCATTTCTTTTCAAAATTTCTTTCCAGAGTCTTCTCAAGGATAGTCTGGAAATATGCTTCTACAGTTAGTGGCAAATTGATAGCTCTGATATGATTTTTGTGTAAAGTTGTTGCAATACACCCCAAGCAGAATCAGCTTAATCCAGTAAGCAGATGAAGCATCACATCAGGAAGCCTTCAGAAGGAGGGCACCAAAATTATCATTTTCTCAATATTGTAAAGACACTGAGCAGTGGCATACCCAGAATCTTTGGTACAAAGATGTATTTAAACAGATAATTTGGAGGGCACCAAAATTATCATTTTCTCAATATTGTAAAGGCACTGAGCAGTGGCATACCCAGAATCTTTGGTACAAAGATGTATTTAAACAGATAATTTTATTATTGTTTCACTTTTACAACATCTCTTAGCACTCATTCACCTTTAACTTCGATTATCTCTAGCTGTTTCAGTACGTTTTTAATGTCTCTTCCATACTCTCCGCACCAAATCTGCATTTCTTTTCAAAGGTTCTTTCCAGAGTCTTCTCGAGGATAGTCTAGAAATATGCTTCTACAGTTAGTAGCAAATTGATAGCTCTGATATGATTTTTGTGTTAAGTTGTTGTAATACACCCCAAGCAGGATCAGCTTAATCCAGTAAGCAGATGAAGCATCACATCAGGAAGCCTTCAGGAGGGCACCAAAATTATCATTTTCTCAATATTGTAAAGGCACTGAGCAGTGGCATACCCAGAATCTTTGGTACAAAGATGTATTTAAACAGATAATTTGTACCAAAAAACATCTGTTTAATTGTCAACACAGTTTATTTTACACACTATGGCACTTAACATTTACAAGATGTTCAACAAAATTTGCATGTTTTGATTTGAATTCTGAATTATCTATCTACATATTGTATATGTATGTTGTATTTAGCACCAAATTTAAAAAAATTTGGTATTATTTACTAATACCAATAATAATAATAAATTTTTAAGAACGGAAAATGATACAAAAATTTTTATACAAATATCTGATGAACAGTAATGATATTCTATCTCCATTTGGTATTATTTACTAATACCAATAATAATAAATAATTTTTAAGAACGGAAAATGATACAAAACTTTTTATACAAATATCTGATGAACAGTAATGATATTCTATCTCTTGGCTCCCTATTCACCTTGGTGCCTGAGGCAGACCATCCCTTCGTCCCCCTCTGGTGCTTAGTAGAAAGCTGCATCGGGGCACTGGATCACTACAGTCAGTACTGATCCCAAGTCATAACATAGGGAATTATCTTTACTGGCTCTTATACATCATGCTCAGTTCATTTGCCATAAAGTCATATTTCTTCATTTTTTCATTTTCAACTGTTGTTAACAAATTTTGATTTGTGATTCCGATCTCAATAAGCCATATAATCTTTACTTTTTTGTCATATATAAAAATATTGCACCTATCATGTTCAAGTTTTATAGATGTCTTTATCAGAGTGTGAATTCTGATTTCCGCACCTTCACTTGAAATTATTTATTCAACTGAGTGAGATTATATTTCCCTTGATCACTTAAAGCCGAACGTATTATATAAATGAAGATAAATGTAGCCAATTACTTCATTATTTGATGAGAATGCATTATTTATCAAATTTACCACTCTAGACTGGCAATTATGCATAATGTCCGGTAAATTTAATAAATTATGTATCTTTATCATATTTACCACTACAAATCGGCAAGTATGTATAATCATCAGTAAATGTGATAACGAATTTACCACTCTAGACTGGCAATTATGTATAATGTCCGGTAAATTTAATAAATTATGTATGCTTTATCATATTTACCACTACAAATCGGCAAGTATGTATAATCATCAGTAAATGTGATAAATTTGCAATATATGAATAAAATTTATCATTTTTACCAAAATCGTTGGTGATTATACATAATAACTGGCGATTATGCATAATCACTGGATTAATCACTTTTACCATAACATATACATTAAATAAAATTTATCATTTTTACCAAAATTATTGGTGATTATACATAATAACTGGTGATTATGCATAATCACCGGATTAATCACTTTTACCATAACATATACATATTTTTTAAATTTCATAGTAAAGTTCAGATGGTGAATTATGTAAGCAAATATGGTATTCAAAATTAATATTTTATAAAAATTAAGTATTGAACATTTTACCTAAGTTTTTCAAGTAATTAAACTGAAATTAGTTTAATTTTAATTTTTAAGTAGAGATATCACCTTTCAAATCATTTTCTGACCAAAAAAATCACATTTTATCATAAAACTGTGTTAAAATTCCAATCATTTCTTCTTTCTTAAAAAATACTTTTAATAATAAAAAAGCCATTTCAAAATATATAAAACTTAATAATTATATTATTTAGTCAGCAAATAGTGTCTGCATTTGATATTCTGTCTGCAGAATCATATCAAGATTCGTGTTATTTATCTGAACTGTTGTACGTCATATTAACTATAGAAGGAATTATCTTTTCCATGTGGCCATAGTGACATTGTATTAAATTAATATTCAATAGGAATGCATTTTATAAAGTTGTGTTCACTGCTTTTTGTTGAAGATTATTTTATCTTTATCAATGATGACAAATTGTATATTTGCAATTTTGAATTTGGCTAATGAAAGTGATTATTAATTGTTCCCTTAAAGGGGCCAATTAATGATCACTTTATTGTTTTATAGCAGCCACTCATCTCTCAGGAAATTGCAATCAAACCTACTTTACTGTGCTACAAGTGATATTGGGTATAGTGTGTCAACAAAGTATCTACTGACTAATTAGAGCAAAGTAGACAATATTATAGCTATTTATGTATGAGAGGGGATGATTTTCATGTATGTAGGATTTTTTTATATAAATTCGAAAATTTATAAAAATTAAAATAAAATTTATTGATATGCAGGAAAAACATACAATAAATATATTTTATTAATAAAAATAACAATATTTCAATAAATTTATGTTACTTTTGAGTTACTTTTCAACTAAATATATGACATAATTAAAATTTGCATAGTACTTCATTTTTTATCGATAATTTTTTAAAATATGGTCTAATTTTCTTCATTCATAGATTATTTTATTCAGAAGGCTTGCCACTATCCAAAAATAACAAATATTTTGTTGGATAGCTAAGATTTCATACAAAAAAAATTTATATATGACATAATTTAAATTTGCATAGTACTTCATTTTTTATCGATAATTTTTTAAAATATGGTCTAATTTTCTTCATTCATAGATTATTTTATTCAGAAGGCTTGCCACTATCCAAAAATAACAAATATTTTGTTGGATAGCTAAGATTTCATACAAAAAAAATTGTTTTCTCTGATCTCATATAAGAAATAAAAAGTTGTGAAAGAAATAAAATTTGAAAAATATGTTCACAACAATAGAATGAGAATGAAAAACATAATAATAAACTGTAAAAATTTCAAAAGATTTCATGAAATTTAAGTGAGATTTCACAATATGAATTTTTTACATATTAATGAGGTTTATTTTGAAATATCTTGTAGACCTCTGGGTTAATCTAAATAAATAAATATAGATTAGATTCTAATCTAATTTATAGATTAGTTTTGTTTGTATACTCTGAAAAAATAAATAAATCAACACGAGAGGTTTGCTAGTTTCTTTTTTTCTTAAAAAGGGTTCTACAGAGAAGTCAAGATTAAGAAACATTGCTCCTTACTAATCTAATTTATAGATTAGTTTTGTTTGTATACTCTGAAAATTAAATAAATCAACACGAGAAGTTTGCTAATTTCTTTTTTTCTTAAAAAGGGTTCTACAGAGAAGTCAAGATTAAGAAACATTGCTCCTAGTCAAATCATCTAAATACATTTTTTATTTTTATTTTTTTTTTAATAGTCCTTAAAAAATATTGTGATATTCTAAAAGTTTCTTTATATAAGTCTTCATACTTTATGGAAATTATTTACTTTATTCAATTTATATGTTAGGTGAATAAAAATTCTTAATAATAAATTATCATCACTGAATTTGCAGATAAGGGATTGTTATATTCAATATAGTATAAATGTTATGGAAATCTGAATGCATCACAGCAACTCAGATCTGCTTAAACAGAAAAAAAAAATTTATAGCATCAATATTGTGTTTTTGTTTTTTTTTGCCAAACTGTATTTTTAATAATTTTTTTGTCAGTATATAGCAGTGGTTCCCAATCTTTTTCTGGCCATGCCCCACCTAAGCATCTCTAAAATCCTGATGCCCCCTATGAACATATAATTATTATTATTCAAAAAGTGAACTCCTATTTAGATGTAGGAAGCCTAAAAGGCCAATAACTTGGTCTAAATAAGCTTCCAAAGAACATGGCATCCATGAAAGAGAAAAATAAAAGAGAAAAAGGACAATAAAGTATTGAGGAAGAAATCACTAAGAAATTGTTAAAAAAAATAATAATAATATGAAATGATGTGAAAAAACAGCAAATAGTTTCAAAACCACCATGAATGTTCTGATTTTAATTTTAAAAATATGTCACAATATATATTTATATATTGTATATGAGATCCTTAGAACCATAAGAAATGCAAAAAATTCACTGTTAATAACTCATTTCAAAATGCCCCCATAAAAATGAAATTGCCCACCTGTGGGGCATGCGCCCCACGTTGGGAACCACTGGTATATAATATCTATTATTGTAATAAAAGATATATTTTAAATTGTCATCCTAATTTTGATCACAATTTGTTGAGAAAAGTGTTTGTTTTTGGAATACTGATTTGATAATGGGATTCTATTTCATAAATTAAAAATAACAAAATACTGATATTAAGATTTTGGGTGGCATTGAGAATCCTAATTTTAATAAATGCAAATTAGTTTGTGGAACATTTTTCAATAACCATGTAATGTAGGGTAGGACAGATTGTTTCAAAGAAAATTATTTCAATTTCTTAAGCATTTAGAATTTATTTTATTTTTTTAATAAATTATCAAATAAGAGTGATGTTTATAAATTCATCTAAAGTCGAATATCATAATGAAATAATTCAAATATTTAATTATTTGTTAATAAAGTCTTCAAATAATTAAAAAAAATGTTTTATAAATAAAAATTAAATTTTATATTTCAGATTTTACAAATAAAATTTTTTTCCATTTTTATATAAATCTTTTATATTGAAGTTTATAAGTATGCATTAGGTGGTTTTATTTAAATAAGTAAACTTTAAAATATACCTTTCAGGTACTTTTTAAATCCCAGTTACAGAAGAATGGTGTAGAACATCAGCTTAGGAGAGAGATAGAAATTCAGTCTCATTTAAGGTAGTGTGCAAAGATGTGTTAATATATAATTATCTAAAAAACTGAGGGATTCCCCCTTATTAATGACAAAGAGATCAATCATAAACTACACTAATATTTCTAATTCTTTTTGATCACCTCCCCTTCATTATTTTTTATCTTCTCTAACCTTGATGTCACAAATTTGAAAACCCCTCCTCTTCTACTTAAAAACTTTTCTCTAATTTTATGTAAAAATAAAATACTTAAAATTACAGTAGATTCCCAATTAAATAGGATATTCAGGAAATTAATTACCTCAGATAAGTTGATAAAATATACAAAACATTTGGAATTATGAACAATATGCATTTAATATAAATAAATAAATAAAATACTTAAAATACAGTAGATTCCCAATTAAATAGGATATTTAGGAAATTAATTACCTCAGATTAGTTGATAAAATATACAAAACATTTGGAATTATGAACAATATGCATTTAATATAAATAAAATAAATAAATTGCATATATACACGAGAGGATCATGCCACCCTCCGCTACCTCTCCTCGGTTCTGATCCCTTGCCCCCTCTGTAGATTGATCCTTGGGTGCCGTTTTAAAGGATATCTCTATTTTAAACTCTGTTTGGATCACCCATTCTAAGAAACAGTAGACTGCATCAAGTACAGACTCCATAGTAATTTTAAAGTAACTCAACTTTATTTTAGTAGATAAACACAAAAAAAAAACTTACAATCAAATAATTAAATTAAATTATCAAATTTTATTGTCCATATAAGTTAGCATTGGTGGGGGAAGTTCCCCACCAATGCTAACTTGTATGGACAATAAAACTTCCACAGGAGTTCACAATCAATTGTTGTCAACCACAAACAAGTTAGCATTGGTGGGGGAACTTCCCCCACCAATGTTAACTTGTATGGACAATAAAACTTCCACAGGAGTTCACAATCAATTGTTGTCAACCACAAAACAGTTCCACTGAGTACGACGAGTATCCAAAAACACCACCGATGAAGACAGTCAAGATACAATGGGGGAACACTGATGCCATTCAGTAGTCATTACTTATAATAGAAGAAATTTGCATAGTTGTGATTTTTCACAAAATAAATGTTCTAATTCAACACTTGTATCGTTTTTTTCTTTTTTAATATCAACCAAACAGTAATTAATAAATAACTTTAAATATTATAATTTCTATTTTTCTTAAAATTTTGATGTTTCCGAGAGTACTTCATTTTCTCTTCTGTCTTTCTCGCTGTCATGGGGCCATCTTCCACCTCCCTTCCCTAGACAGGTAATTACTGCTTTTTTTCCTATATTTTCTTTAAATTTATTATAACTACACAATTTAAAAATAGAATGAAAACATCAGTTCCTCACACGCACATTCAAATGTTCTATTATGCATTGAAAAAGGAAACAAGAAATTTGTTTATTTGCAGTAAGAAATTATTGCTATATTTGTTATTTAATTTTTTTCTGATTTTTAATCACCAGTTATTTAAAATATTATAAACAAATCTGGGTTGTTTAAAAATCCAGATAAATCAATCTAAAATAAAACATTTATTATTTTTAATCACCAGTTATTTAAAATATAATAAACAAATCTGGGTTGTTTAAAAATCCAGATAAATCAATCTAAAATAAAACATTTATAATTAAAAATTGCTTCTAGGTTGCAGGTTAACCCTGATTAATCCTATTCAATTTATTGGGAGTCTACTGTAGTTGAAAATGAATTACTTTATATACTAGTAGAATGGTGCTTGCAATTCGACACTAATCCATTGCCGAAGTAATGTTGAATTGCGGGACAATATTTCCCATATAAGACTATGAAAAATAGATTAATTTGTTATTGGTCCCCATCCCACTCTCCTAACGGGTGAGATGAGAGAGATACACTATATTATTTACTTTATTATATATGTGCTACTATTTTATAACAAACTAAATTACAAAATACACTATTTTATACACAACACACAAGATCGGAACAAAATTCACTAATTTATATACAACACACACAATTTATTAGCCCTTGGTTGTTGGAATGATACTATTTTATACACAACACACAATTTATTAGCCCTTGGATGTTGGAATGATGAGACTATTTTATACACAACACAATTTATTAGCCCTTGGATGTTAGAATGAAGTCTTCCAGCAGACGCCTTAGCACCCATAATCTTCTCTCTTTGTTGCAAAACGATGCCACAGTTGTCTAGGAACACCATACTCAAGTTACATTTTAATTATTCTACCTTTGCATTTTATCTACAATTTTTTTCTTCGTATCTTTACTCACTCAAGTGTTCTTCTTTTCGGAATTATTCCTCTGGTCAGTTCTCTTTGAACCCATCATTTCACTCAAAAAAATAATAATATTACAAATTTTTTACTTTCTGAAAAATGTAGAATTGAAAATTAACACAAACAACATGGGCAAATACTAAAGTAGCCTAAAAAGAACTGACAATTAGCAAATGACATCACACAATTCCATGCACATGCATGCACCAACCCGCAAAACTTAAATGTCGAATTGCGAGGTACCACTGTACTTTGTTTCATATACAGGTAGGCCTCAATTAGTGTGAATAATGGGTTCACGAATTTCTCGCACCATTCAAATTCGATGTATTCCTATTTGAAATATTAATTATATGTAAAATATGGTAATTGGTTCTTTGTACAGTGGCTCTGAGGTTGAGATTTTAAAAATATACTAAAAAGAACTGACAATTAGCAAATGACATCACACAATTCCATGCACATGCATGCACCAACCCGCAAAACTCAAATGTCGAATTGCGAGGTACCACTGTACATTGTTTCATATACAGGTAGGCCTCGATTAGTGTGAATAATGGGTTCCACGAATTTCTCGCACCATTCAAATTCGACGTATTCCTATTTGAAGTATTAACTAAAATATGGTAATTGGTTCTTTGTACAGTGGCTCTGAGGTTGAGATTTTAAAAATATAATCTCACTTTGTATCCATATTATCATAAAAATTTGTATTTTTAATAATTATTTCAAATACAATAGCATGTTTAAAGTTATTGTATTAATAAATAACCAAATTTCAGTTAATTACATTTTACTTTTTCAATTGATCTATGAAAATTGTGAAAACTATAAATAACATTAATAATATTTTTCACTCTGCAATAGCTGTTGGGCCATCCCTGATGTAATTGTGTTTTTCATGTTAACAGGACATTTATCATAAAAAATGCTTATTTATAAACACTAACACTTCATCATAAAATAAATTATTACTAAAATAGAGATGTTTTTATAATTTTTGTTGCCAAATTGATATGTTACCCATTTTTAGATCACATCACAGATGATGCAATCCAAAAATGGGCAACAATCACCTTGAAAAATCTTCAATTTTTCAAGGTAATTGTTACCCATTGATTCCATTCTTTATTATTGTGTTTATCCTAAATTACTTAAAATATTACAAACTGAAGTACTTTGCATAAAAATCTTTATTCTAAGCAATTGATTGCATAAAAATCTTTATTCTAACCAAAAGTACTCTGAATAAAGATTTTTATGCGATGTAATTAATTGTTTTTCATATTAATAGGACATTTATCATAAAAAATGCTTATTTATAAACACTAACACTTCATCATAAAATAAATTATTACTAAAATAGAGATGTTTTTATAATTTTTGTTGCCAAATTGATATGTTACCCATTTTTAGATCACATCACAGATGATGCAATCCAAAAATGGGCAACAATCACCTTGAAAAATCTTCAATTTTTCAAGGTAATTGTTACCCATTGATTCCATTCTTTATTATTGTGTTTATCCTAAATTACTTAAAATATTACAAACTGAAGTACTTTATGCAATTGATTGCATAAAAATCTTTATTCTAACCAAAAGTACTCTGAATAAAGATTTTTATGCAATCAACTGTGTAAAGTGCTTGTTTGTAATATTTTAAGCGAGAGTCTTAGACATCTCTGACCAGAGAATTTCAAAATACTTAGACTTACCAACCATTTGTATCATTTTGACTTTGTAAACAATAATTTTGTTATATTTTAAATTTTAAATCTTTATTTGAAATTTATTATTGTTTAAGCATTGTGTATTAAAAATTAAATTCTTTTCTTAATAATAATTTGATTTCTAAGATTAAAATCAAGCATTTTAATAATTTCTTAATGTAAAACAAATTCTTTATAATCTCAGTTATTTTTGATATGATAAATGCATATTATTTCAAGTGATTGATTTTCAGTCATTTTAGATGTTTAGTATAAGATTGGTAATGTCTATAAAAAATTTATCTAGCTGTTCAAAATTTTTTTGCTTAAATTATTTCCAGGCATCCAAATATTCTAAGAATGTATGGTTACTTTTATGATGATACAAGGGTTTATTTGATTCTTGAATTTGCACCTCGTGGAGAACTTTACAAAGAATTGCAGAAACATGGAAAATTTGATGACAAAAGAGCAGCAACTGTTAGTATTCTTATTATATAATAGATATTTTAATTAAAAAATTTTTTTTAATAAAATTGATAAACTTTAATTATATGTACAATAAGTAAAAGCATAAAGGTTAATTATTCATTGATATTTAAAAAAAAAAAAAATAATAATAAGGGATGCATGAGCAGTTGATTTTGTTTATTAAATGCTGAAAAGCAGACCTTGTTAATCGAAAGTGAGCTTGGAATTGACGATTTTTTTAGTTGAAGAAAAGGAATATTATTTATTTGTTGACAAAAATAATATAATATAGAAATTGCTTTAAGCAATAAAAATTATTATTCTGTTTAAGTACACAAGATAAAACTATAATTATTAATTTTAAATTAGCAATACAGTATACCGAAGAGTATAAACATAAATGATTCTTAGTACTTTTTTTCTGATTACAGTTTTATATTGCTGAAAATGTTCTGCTTGCAGCAAATAAAATAGAAATACCATTAAAAACTTTTGTTCCTGTGAAAGAAAACTGTGAGTCTTGATGAATTTTCTCAATTGTTGGAAAATAATTTTGATTTTCAATTAATATCTAATGATTCTTTGCCAATATTTAGAAAAGTATTGAAATTAAATAAATGCCACATATGCTGTAAATGGCTACAATTGGATAAAGAAATAGATATTGGAGATTGCTATTTGATCACATTAAAAATCTGGATAGAGGACAACTCATTCTTCCTACTGAATCAGTTGTTTACACTGTTTCCATTGTCTTGTATTATATGTCCCTAATAATTATGCATTTTAAAGAAAATTTCATGCATTCTGGAAAACAAGTATCTGTTTTATATAAGATAGCTTCAATTGTCGTTGTAATTCTATAAAACTTTTCCAACTAACGAAGACAATTTATACTGTAATTTGATACCTCTGAGCATAATTTGAGACCTTGTATAAACAAACAATCGTTTTATCCCTCTTGCGGATGAAATACGGTATTCTACTACACAAATGTTTAAAATAATTGTTTATTAGCCATTTTTCTTCCTATTTTCTTAAAATAATGTCGGATAAATACTTTTTATTTTATAAGAAGTATTAGTATGCATGAGAATGTTGACTTTGTTGAAAATTTATTTTTTTAATAAATATTACTATAATTTGTATACGTAGCTATCATCCTGCCATCGTTATGCCAGATTTAGCATTTTATACATAATTTACTCTATATGTAGCTATCATCCTGCCATCTGTATGCCAGATTTAGCACTGATTTTTGATAAATTTTCACTTTTCATACATTTTTTACTCAGATTTATCTCAGTGCCATTTAAAAATGGCGGATGGTGAATTATATTTCTGGGTATTTAGTCATTCTAAGTCATTAATTTTTCAAAAAATAGTTAAAATATAATAATAATAATAATAATAATAATAGCATTTTCAAACAAAGGGGACGGGTTGTCATGGCTCTCCCCTTAGTCAACATAACGTAACTAGCCCATAGCCTGAGGTCAACAATTGACCTTGGATGGATGTACTTGTTTCGTTTGCAGATAACACAAAAATTACTGTATTGTTTAAATTTTTGTGTTATATTCAAAATATAACTAATATAAACAAACAATCAGCTGATTTCGAAAAACCATTAGATATCATTATAACTAATATAAACAAACAATCAGCTGATTTCGAAAAACCGTTATATATAACTAATATAAACAATCAGCTGATTTCGAAAAACCGTTAGATATTTCCCGCCAGATACTAGGATGCCGACTTCCGCGTCGATTGTCAAGCATTGTATAGGTCTCTGTTTCTCTGATAAGTTAAAATTTATAAATTTTTAAATAAAGTTAATTTATCAAATTTTGTGTGTGAAAAAGCACTAAAATCATATTATTTACAAGGGGCCAATACAGAACTCTTCCCCCTAGTCATTTACTGTCTCAAATCTATATTCTACCCCTAAAGTGTGATATAATTTATGGATTCTCCCTAGCTAATAAATGAATAATACTTAAAATAAGACACAAAGAAATTACATAGCATATAGAAAATTTCGAATTTATTGCCGTATCTGTTATGCTACATCATGGTCATAACATAATTATGTATTTCAACTGAGTATTATAATAATATAAATTATATGTAAAAATTAAAATATTGTTCATACATTCGCATTAAAAATCGGAGTCCAGCGTTTCCTCAATGGATCACGCCCGTTTTTAACATAGGCAAAAAAATTAAATTCTTGGATAAATTAAACAAAGAGCCAAGCACGTGTTAAACAAGTGCTAGTTTTCTGCACGTGTGCATGGCCTTTTATATTACGCCAATATCTCAAACTCAAATTGCGAGCAGGCCGAACGCACAGTTCTAAAGGAAACGAAAGGCCGAATATTTTTAAACAAAATTACAATGAAAAGAAAATATTTTACTGATACAATAGTTACTGATAGCGCAGCGTAGGCTGAGTACAGTACCCTTTAAAACAAGGGTGGGCAATTATTTTCTTCCGCGAGCCGGATAAACAATCTTCAGGCTGAGGGAGGCCATATAAAAATTGAAAAATACCTAAGGGCGAATTTAACCTTACAGCGCCGTAATTATGTAATTATTAATTATTATTATGTAATTATGTAATGAAATTATTGATGATAACATTAGCTATACTCTATTTAATTAATGAAAACTACTTTGACATAAAATGATTACTCATGTTCAAGCAAGACTGATTCTGGCACAAACATATTCCTCTCACCATCACACGGGACAATAATAATAGTTGCGCCAATTTATCTGCACACGTTCTTGTCAATATTGCTATCACATGTAGCCACTTTTGTGATACTTACATACAGAATATGTTCGTGTATCAATATTATTTTTAAAATATACTTTTCTTGTGTTATTTTCCTAGTTTTTGTTTGTATGCAAAGAGTTCAAAAGCATACGGAGAAACTAATTTTTTCATCAGAAACATTAGAAAATAATTCGTCCTACGAATTAATAAATTCAGATAATTTTCTTTATAGAAAAATATTTTATCAATAGATTGATGGCTAATAATCTATTACATCAGAATGTTACAAAATATTAAGTATCTACATAATTAATTTTTTAAAAATAAATTTACAGTTTAAGGTGAATGGTAAAATTTACTATGTTCATGGTTAATAATAATATCAAAATTTGGAGTAATTCGGTAGTGTACAGCTACGTTTAGACGGTGCTACTTTTCATGCAACAAGACGCATGCAACTAGGCGCGCAAGTAAGGCATGAAAAGACGCATGCCTCAAAATCTGTTGCAATACTAGGCGCATGTGTTCCCCATTCTAGGTGGGTTGCACGTGCAACTAGTCTTGCAATAATCTTGTTGTTTTGATTATTTTTAAACTTTTTTCGCAAATTTTTCTTTGCTTTATGGATTGAGGTGTGAAAAACACTTCAATTTATTGAAGAAGTTAAATTTATCGTCGTCAAGTCATTCTAGTAAATTTTTTGAAAAGACTGATACTATCTAACCTGACTTGGATCAAAATACTGATGTTATTAGCGCTTCAATCGAAATATTTGCGTGTCAAAACACTTTCTTTTTTCTTCTTTTCCTTCTGTCATTTGAAATGATAACATTAGCTGTCGCTAAAGGAAAAATTTTGAAAATTTAATCATTTAATTTTTAAAGGAAATATAAAAAAAATGACAAAAGAAAAATGATATTGAATTTGGAGCATTATTTATTGCAGCGTTTACCAAACTACGTTCCGCAGAAATTCAATAAGTGTTCCGTACAAAATTACGAAAATTAATATAAGCCACAGATTTTAAATGCTGTGCCAAGTTGAAACTGGAGTCGCTAGTTTATTTTGCTATTTTCATGTGTTTTAATTATAATTTGATGATAAATATTTGTTCTTAATTCTTATACTTACTTGCCTAATTTATTATTAATATCTACCTATATTATAAAATAACTAAGGTGTTCCGTAAAAATTCCAGGATTTGTGAAGTATTCCGTCATAGAAAAAGTTTGGGAAACGCTGGTTTATTTTATAAATATACGATATACTGTATGTTGATGATTATTTTTCACTAACTATTTTTACTATGCGATTTATAAACAAAAACTCGGCAACGCCGGGTATTTTAGCTAGTAAGCTCTAAGTTTCGAATAAAATTATGATATTAACATGATTTCAACATGTAGTAAATTATCTGCGTATTTATAATATATATATATATGATGATCAGATACGTAATGTTGTTTTGAACATTCCAATCGAATCTAATTTTGCATTGATTGTTCATTCGAAATTGAAAACTGAAAACCCAGAACAGCCTTTACATCGAAATCGACTGTTCCGTGAGCATTAATACCCTCACCAAAGTTGATAATAGGCCACTCCCATAGACTCAATACTGACATCCGATGCTGTCGTCAAGTATAGAGGATTGGTATTATTTTGCATATTTTTCATCCAGAATTAAGATGATCGGATGTCCAGGTTTTAAGAGGGATATCTTGCTCTCCCGAAAAATGATATCAGGAGGATCTTTTATTCCGATTTTTACGGATCTAACTTTAGGTTGGATTTATCTAATTTTATGCATTTCACAGAGAATCACGTTATCTGATTCGAATATCTATCAGTTTGTATTTAATTTGCTCGCTGTATGTAATACGTAAATACCTAAAAAACTTTTGTTATATGATAGCGAGAGATTTTTAGCGTTATTTTGTTGGAACGATAACATGTGCATATTTTCCATCCCACGGATCGAACGCAAACCAAATTTTAAATGTAACCATTTTCAAATATAATCTTGCTTTTAAAAACCTATCAGATTTGGTCGAGACTATTTGGGAATCCAGAAAAATGACAAATATTTTATTATCATATTATGGAAAGTGCTATCACATCCTCCATATTATTATTTACAAAAATGAAATGTAAGAAAAGATTAGTATATTATTATTTTTTTTGTAAATCATTCCGATTTGTCTTCTTCGGATTTTCTTAAGTTTTTAGTCTAGTTAATCTGCCATATCGCACAAGAGATATACATTATCTGGCGGCGACCACTTGTACAACCCATCATAGGTTGGCCAATACTCATGATGGGTCAACCGGAAGATTGACGGATTGGGATCAAAGAGTCAGGCCTGGACCACTATTGAAAAACTGGTATTATGGGACCCGACTCCTCCAGGTTGGTAAGCAACAGATTTACCACGCGGGCATTCAGCTGGCCTTTTTCGTGGAAATCTAGTCACTCTATCCACAATATTCATCAAAAACCACAACAACAACAATATAAAAAGTAATGCTAAATAATTATTTTTATGTTCTATTAACTGCTTCTCTAGAATTTTACAAATTATTGGTGACTTTCAAAAACACATTCTCGAAAATAAAAAAACATAAATTGATACTATTTCATTATATATTAAATTTTTCACATCTTTAAAATTATCAGTGTCATTTACATCTTTTAAATTTCAAAACGTGAAATTAAGTCATCTGTAATATATTTCAATAATAAATGACATTGAAAAATTACTACTAGGCCTATTTTATATTTATTTTGTATCACATATTTCTGGACTCATTCTTTCTGTTAACTGGTTACTGCACATCAAAAAATGGATCCGAGATATTTTATGTTATTGGCATATTTCGTATATTCTGCCTTTGCCTACAATGATGATTTAAGGATTCAAAAAAGATATGATGGGTTTGTTCCTTTATTATATTTTCTATCTTAATTTATTTTATATTCTGTAATTAACTACTTCAACTGTGATTATCAGATATTCCATTATTCGCATAACACCAGACAGTGAAAGAAAATTGAAACTTATTGAAAAACTTCATGACGATGAAGAGGTAGATCATTTTTATACGCATTTTTATTTACTTTTAATTGCTTAATTTTATGAATTTTTAATTTTAGTTGGATTTTTGGACGAAATCTGCAACGATAATGGGCTCGACGGATGTTTTGGTTCCTCCTCACAGACTTGCACAAACTACATATTATTTGGATAACTTTACTATCGACTATGTTATTCAAGAACGGAATGTTCAGAGGTAAATGTTAATTAGTTTGTTGGTTTAATTTCATGCAAAGATATATATATAGAATAAATGTTATTTTTTCAGTGTGCATATGCGATGCTTTATGCATGAATATGAAATTCTTGTGCATGAATGTAATCATCACCCGATTTCCGCGGGAATTATGTTCCGTTTGAACAGTTTGCGGTACAAATATGGCAAAAATGTATGAAATAATGAAGGTTCAGTTTCTATATATAAAAAATTTGCAAAAAATTGAAATGAAAACTGATTTCCGCGGGAATTATGTTCCGTTTGAATAGTTTGCGGTACAAATATGGCAAAAATGCATGAAATAATGAAGGTTCAGTTTCTATATATAAAAAATTTGCAAAAAATTGAAATGAAAAATAAATGTCTTTATTCAGTAATGTGTTTTATGCTGATGTGTTACCCTTGGCAGGGAATGACGTCAGCACAAAATACATAAGATGGTGATTTTTTGATCTATATATTTCTATTTAATATTTGTGTTAGCAAAAAACAATTTATTTAAAAAGAAAACTTATTTTTGCAATCGAAAAATCACTCAATAGCAAAATCTACGGTATTCTAAAATTTTGATAGAAAATAGGGAAACCATGCAAACCGAGAAACAATTACAGACATTTCCAATATCAACCCATTTAATATTATCTGAATTTCGTCCTGTTATCCTCAGTTCATTCTAAAATATAACAGTCGGAATGAAAGTTTTAAAGGAATAAAAGGATATAAGTGAACATAAAAATTAAATGGTCTAAAATTTATCTAGAGAATGAGCAAGAAAACTTCTTCAAAGAAAACTGCAACAGTGTGCAAGAATTATATAGTTGTTTCTTTATAGAAGGAAAAGTAATAAAGGATTTTTTTAATAGTCATCAACTGGCACTTTTAGGATCACTCTGCATACTAATATTTTTTTGGCTACAGTACAAAAATATGAAGTTCGTGTTATATCCATAATAAACCTATGTTACTGTCCATTAACATTGTTCTGCAATGTCCCTTTATTTTCTCGATTATAAATTTATACAAAAATTAAAAATATATCTATAAATGCACAGCAATGAAAACATGTCATTTTTTGGTGAAGTTAAAACTGAAAACTGCTTTTATATTCTCCAAATTACTTGTATCATGTTAATTATCCGATTAATATCTACACTATACTAATGTTCAGGCATCGTTTCGTGCTAAAGTTGCAAATTGTCAAATTTTATTCTTTTTTATAGGATATACGAGAGAACACCAAAAATTTCTTATTCTCAACATATTGTATGTACTGTATGTATAGAACTTGTAAAAAACTGTAAACAATGATAGATTACTGTCTTACTAATACGCATTACTTTTTGTTTTGATAAATCCTATTTAACCGGAATTAGAAACGTGATAGTAGAAAGTGTTATGCTGGACAAAATTGAATATCGAGCTGCACACAATCCACGAAGAGATATTAGCTGTGTCTATTAATAAATGTCTATCATATGAGATTGTGAAATGATGGAAACAGGAATTCAAAATATGATTGCACCAGCCTACAGGATTAGCCAAGAGAAGGCCGTTTAGCAAGGTCATGTTGTCTTTTGGGACAGCAAAGGTGTCATATTAATAGATTATTCACAAAAAAGTTGACAAAAATAATGGCATACTATAGGAACTTGCTAAAAAATTTATAGGGCAGTATCAAGAAAAAAGACGTGCTTTGCTATCAAAAGGTGTGTTGTTGCTATCTGATAATGCACCTGCACACCAAACTGTAGAAATAGTCACTTTTCTGCTCAAATGTGGCTATGAAATCTTACCCCAGTCCCTGTATTCTCTTGAGCTGGCATCTTCTTATTTCTAAATATGAAAAAACATTTTCGGGGAAGAAGTTTCTTCGATGAGGAGGAGGTGATTAATGCTATGGAGTGCTGGTTTGTCTCTAAATCTGCTGACTTCTATAAAAATGGGATTAAACAATTGTTTCAAAGGTTTGAGAAGTGTATAGCCCTAGGATGTGGATATGTAGAAAAGAATAATTGTAGGAACAAAGTTCAGATCCATAGCATATCCACATCATGATTAGGGCAAGACCTTTTGACTTCTTCTCGTATTGCCTATATTTTAGAAGTGTTAAAAATTCTATTATGAACTTTTTAAGATACATTACACAACATTGTCCTTTACAATTGTTTGCATTATTTGATATCAAAGTTTAAATGATACAGTATTTGCATAATGAAATTTCACTTTACAATGTTTGTTTGTATAATTCCAAAAAACAAATAATTCTATTATGAACTTTTTAAGATACATTACACAACACTGTCCTTTACAATTGTTTGCATTATTTGATATCAAAGTTTAAATGATATTTGCATAATGAAATTTCACTTTACAATGTTTGTTTGTATAATTCCAAAAAACAAATTAAGCAATATTGTCACTTAATGAAGAATATAAATGTTATTGATTTTAGGCTTATCGATGAAGAAAAACCAGAATCAGACGATTATGAATATACATCTCGCCACAAAAGATCTTTAAGTTCGTTCTTTGAAGACTATCGAGAATCCGGGAAAGTATGTATACTTATTTGCAAAAAAAAAATTAATACTTTATAAGAATAAGAATAATTATCCAATTTTCGTTAATATTCTAAAATTTTATTTAGATTTATGAATTTCTAAACCTGCTGAAGTGTCACTATCCTTCACAGATGGAAATACAAGATATAGGAAGTACTTACCATAATAAACCTTTAAAACTAGTTAAGGTAAGAAAACTTAACGATACCAATACATAAAAATAATATTAACTTAATTATATTTTCTTTACTAAATATAATTTCAGATAACAACAAACTCAAATTCGATAAAACCAATTGTTTGGATCGATGGCGGCATACACGCGAGAGAATGGATATCGCCAGCCACTGCAATGTATTTTATATATAAAGTTTGTGATCTCTTATGTCATATTATATACCGTAATTTCATTTATATGAAGTAACTTTTAATATATATCCTTACATATCGCACAGCTTTTGTCAGAACAAGATAAAGATGACGATATAAAAAATCTGTTATCAACATACGATTGGTATATCATGCCTCTAGTCAATCCTGACGGATACGATTACACTTTCAGATGGGACGTGAGTATTGACACGTAACTTAAATTAATTATATACATTTTTATAACTTATATATTTATAAATATCTACAAACTTCAGCGTTATTGGAAAAAGAATCTTTCGAAAAGTCCAGTGCATTCCCAGGGTGTAGATTTGAATAGAAATTTTCCGTTTGCATGGAATAATAGCTGGAGTAATGCTTTATACTTATGTTTTTGATAAGAGATTAATCTAATAATTTATTATTTTATTATTATTATAATTAGCAAATTCGAGGTTACGTGATTCCACAACAAATGATTATATAGGACCGTCTGCTCTATCAGAAAAAGAAACTCAAGCTATAGTAGAAACATTAAATATTGTCAAAAACAGAGTGAAACTGTTTGTAACTCTCCATTCCTACAAACAATATATATTATTTCCATGGGGTTGTAGGACGAAAAAAGTCAAAGAATATAAATATTTCGTAAGTATAAATTATCGATTTTTATATCGTTTTGATATTATTTTTTAATCCGAACTGTTGTTAAAATTAAAGAAAAATATTGGCAAGCGTGCTTCGGAGAAAATCAAGAGTTACAGTGGAACTAAATACGAAACTGGAAGCATATTTGAAGTGCTCTGTAAACGTTTGCATTTTTGTGTTTCGCTTATCATCATCCAAACTAATTTGAAAATATAATTTTATTATTATTATTATTAAAGATGCTGCTCCTGGAAATTCCGTCGATTGGGCTTATGGAGATCTAGGTGTAAAGCATTCATTCGGGTTTGAATTGAGAGATAAAGGACAACAGGGATTTAAACTAAGCAAACATCAAATCATTCCAGTAGGTGAAGAAACCTGGTTAGGTATTAAATCAATTCTCTCCGATATTCAGGCTCATTGAAATTGTTTTATCATAACCCATATACAATTTTTCAGTTCAATAAACATTTACTGTGTGTACAATATATATTTTTATTTTTTATTAAACGATACTGTTTCTTACTGACTTTACCTGCTCTCTGCTCGTTTCGTATATTTGTAATCATTGGATTATAAAACTGTAAAAGAAAATTTTAAGTCTTTCGATCAGAAATACCTACAAATCTAATGAAGTCTGTCAAATAAAATATTTTATTTAAATACATGAAAAGCTTTATTTTAAAATCTTTATTACGCATCAGATTAGAAATGTATAAAGCTATAGACCAGTGATTTTTAACATTTTCGAAGTTACGAAACACTTTTGATTGTAAAGAAAATTTGCGGATCACTACATCATTCAAATCATAAAACAAACAACAAAAATATGCAAGAACATGTATTTTACTAAAAATTATATATTACACATTAAATAACAGTAAAAAAAAATTAATTAAAAAACATATACAGTCGAAACAGGTTATTAGGGAGTAGGATATAAGGGACAAACGCGTCCGGTCTCGGAAAAACCTGTTTTGTGTGTATTTTTTGTCGGATATAGTGGATTCGGATATAATGGAAAATTCGGCTATAAAGGAGGTAATTTTTCATTTTTCTGTACTCTTCTTTGTGATGATCTATTTTACTTCTGCCGGCCATCAGTGTAATTTATTTAATAATAATAAAATCATCATAAAAAGCCAATTTATTGCTTTTTGTATTAATAATTTAAAAATTAATGAATACAAATTAAATTAAAATTGAAGTTTTCCTCTAAAAGACAAAATCCCAGGTGGCACTGTACCCTAAAAATGGTGCCACTCTAATAATTTGTTATATAAGTTTGTAGAATTTTTAGAGTTATACTCCAAGTCGTAGAGGTTTTAGAGTTACACTTCTGTAACCCAAGAAGAAGAATAGTTATACTCCAAGTTTATGAGATTAAATGACAGGATTTCGGCTCATTTATATGAGCGGGTAATATCTAGTATTAATTGTTTCCGATTTTATGTACACCGCAGATATAAGATCCATAACCGGTAATCGAATAATTACACAACTCAAATAACCGATATTCGGTTAAAACCGAAATAACAACCCTAGTTGAAAACTCTTCGATGTTTACTTTGCCCACCCGACGACGCGCCGATTTGTTGCGCATTCGGATATAAGGGACAATCGGTTATAAAGGACAAAAAGTGTAGGTCTCTATTCCCTTATAACCGGCTTCGACTGTATTCTTAAGAATTGTAACCACAGATTAATTGATACAGATGGGACACTTCGCTGAGGACAAAAAGTGTAGTGTAGGTCTCTATTCCCTTATAACCGGCTTCGACTGTATTCTTAAGAATTGTAACCACAGATTAATTGATACAGATGGGACACTTCGCTTATTCGAAGGTGCTGCCACTATTGGCAGTTCCTGGCGTTACTCATTTCGCCTTTGTTCTAGATAGTGGACGGTCGGTTATTATTGTTTCTACGAATCTTGTGGCAGTTTTATTACAAATAAAACTTTTCATTCATTTTGTATATTTTTATTTTCATTAATTTTCATTCCTATTCTTTATTTACTATATTTGATATTTATACATTTATTTATTTTTAATTTAATTTTTATAATTTTTTACTGCAATTTGTATTTTAAATTTTGTTCTACTAATAGAATTTATGATACGTTCGACTGATGATGGCTATCGAATAGTCGAAAACGTTCTCAAAATAAATTTGTGTTATTTTCCTACTTTTGTGCTTTTGATTTATTGGAATAAAACTTTTATAATTAAAACTTGCAATAGATTAAAACAGGGCGAAGATCAGGATTTGCGAAGCCATATCCTGTACGAATACTAGCAGAAATTGCAATTTAACTTTTTTTTTTAGTTTTCTAAAATTAATCCGAAACGGTAAGTGAAAGGCCTAATGAAATTATACAGTATATTATGATATATTTTATGAATGCTTAAAAACAATAGTTTATGTACTGATTATGTAATCCATAATCAGAAAGAATTCATATCAATATATTCCAAAATAAAATTATTTTCCAGAATAAAGAACATTAACAAAAATTTAATGAATGAAAAAACTATTTTAAATTGTAACATAATTAGTTATCAACTCTGTATTTTTAATGTATAGAAATAAACGTTTAATATTGAAATTAATAAAAATATTGTATTTGTAACATTTTAATTATAAATAATTAAAATTTTTCAAACACTTTTTTACGCACACAAACAAAAAAGGTCGAGAAATTACTGAGCATGCGCATTACCATATTGAAATTAATTGTTTTATATTGGTAAAAACATATTTTTTCAATTATAAGAACAATGTGTTAGTTTAATACGGTGAAATTGCCAAATTGTATCACGTTTAATTATTCTAATTATTTGGAAATACATTTTGGAACGTTTAACACATAATAAGTTAATAAACAAGTTTTATTACATTTTAAATGCAAAAAAAAAAAATCAAAACTGATCGGGAGGAATAAACTAACTCATGTTTGTAATATATTCACACAATTAATTCAGCAGCATGTCTATCAAAAATAATCAAAATATAAGAGAACAATTTTTTATACTGATGAATCTAATGTATAGATCAATAGCACTTGTAAAAACAATATAGAAAATAAATAAAATTGCAGAAAAATATTTGAGAACTAGCATAATAAACTGTGAATATAAGAGAACAATCTTTTATACTGATGAATCTAATGTATAGATCAATAGCACTTGTAAAAATAATATAGAAAATAAATAAAATTGCAGAAAAATATTTGAGAACTAGCATAATAAACTGTGAATGTTTAGAAAATAAAAGCCTTTTAAATAAAAATAAATTCAAAATGCAAAGCCAAAAACAGATGTAAATCATTCCAGTTCCATGACATCTTTTATGCTATTGGCACAAAGTTTGTGGCATATTATGTTATTTTTAAATGCTCTCAGCACTGAAACAGCTTTTATGTCAGGAATCAATATCTGATGTCATGGAATACAATTTGAAAAAACATTATGATAGAAAACATGCAACCAAATTTACCAGTTTCCAGAATTAACTACATTATAGTAAAGTACATAGAACAATACTGCAATTTGTTTCATTTTTATGTCAGGAATCAATATCTGATGTCAAGGAATACAATTTGAAAAAACACTATGATAGAAAACATGCAACCAAATTTACTAGTTTCCAGAATTAACTACATTATAGTAAAGTACATAGAACAATACTGCAATTTGTTTCAAATGTTTTTACTCAACAAATTTTCTTTTAAGTATTGCTTCTGAATTTGAGCCTAAAAACAGTATGGCAATTTAGCATCTACCAACTTTTCATATTTTAAAATTTCTACCTCTTCCAAAAGATTGATTACTGCTGTTATAGATAATAGACTTATTCAAAATTTATAAAGTTTATTTCATTTAATCTAAACAATTTTAAAGTTAATATTGTATATATAAAAATTTGCAAAAGTAAATCAAATGATAATTTAACAATTTCTCTGAGTGAATAAATACTTTCACCTTTATTAATGCAAATTATTTGCTAAATTAATAGTTAAAAAATTGAAAAACTAAACAAAATTCTTATCTAGAATTAATAAATAATATATCTAATTCAAAAATTTATATTAATGCTTTTTCAACTGTTTAAATAGGAGAGCTACCATGTGTGGCACTTTGGATTATCTTCCTCCAGAAATGATTGAACACAAAGTATATGATGAAAAAGTTGATTTATGGAGTTTGGGTGTCTTGTGTTATGAATTTTTGGTTGGAAAACCACCATTTGAATCTGAATCTATTAATGAAACTTATATGCGGATAGCAAGAGTGGATCTTCGTTTTCCATCTCATGTTTCTGAAGGAGCTCGGGATTTAATTAGTAAAGTAAGTTCTATATTTTTTATGTAAAAAAAAATTGTATATATTGCAAGATAAGAATGAATAATTCTCAGAAGAACTGTGGGGGATATAAGTTACAATAGTGGAAAAAATTATTGCATCACTGTTCCAAAAGTAATATATTCAGCTATCTAGCTGACATATGTGGAAATGTTATAATACTGGTAATGTTCAACAATAACAAGCAATGCAATAACATGAAAATATTTAATGGATTAAAGTTATGAATCAAATGGCTTGTTGCTCCAAACAATATTGTAACAATTTGAAAAGTGGACTCAAACTAATTAGATGGTTTTAGTCAAAAAACAAAAAATACAATCCTAAATTTTACCTAGTTTACAATTCTGATGCAATACGTTCATGTATTTCTAAATTCTGATAAACTTAGAGCAGTGATCAATAACTTTTTCTACTACTGTATTGATAGCCTTTGTGCCACAGAAATATATTACTTATTTCCATATATACCTTATGCATTACATAAAGTATAACTATATATAGCAAAAATACATTAAAACTTGTTTACTTGTTTAATGTATTTTTGCTATAACACAGTAGTTCTCAACCTATATTATTTATTAAATCTAATTCAAAAATTTATATTAATGCTTTTTCAACTGTTTAAATAGGAGAGCTACCATGTGTGGCACTTTGGATTATCTTCCTCCAGAAATGATTGAACACAAAGTATATGATGAAAAAGTTGATTTATGGAGTTTGGGTGTCTTGTGTTATGAATTTTTGGTTGGAAAACCACCATTTGAATCTGAATCTATTAATGAAACTTATATGCGGATAGCAAGAGTGGATCTTCGTTTTCCATCTCATGTTTCTGAAGGAGCTCGGGATTTAATTAGTAAAGTAAGTTCTACATTTTTTTATGTAAAAAAAAAATTGTATATATTGCAAGATAAGAATGAATAATTCTCAGAAGAACTGTGGGGGATATAAGTTACAATAGTGGAAAAAAGTATTGCATCACTGTTCCAAAAGTAATATATTCAGCTATCTAGCTGACATATGTGGAAATGTTATAATACTGGTAATGTTCAACAATAACAAGCAATGCAATAACATGAAAATATTTAATGGATTAAAGTTATGAATCAAATGGCTTGTTGCTCCAAACAATATTGTAACAATTTGAAAAGTGGACTCAAACTAATTAGATGGTTTTACAGTCAAAAAACAAAAAATACATTCCTAATATTTACCTAGTTTACAATTCTGATGCAATACGTTCATGTATTTCTAAATTCTGATAAACTTAGAGCAGTGATCAATAACTTTTTCTACTACTGTATTGATAGCCTTTGTGCCACAGAAATATATTACTTATTTCCATATATACCTTATGCATTACATAAAGTATAACTATATATAGCAAAAATACATTAAAACTTGTTTACTTGTTTAATGTATTTTTGCTATAACACAGTAGTTCTCAACCACTGTGCGGCGGCACACTAGTGTGCCACCAAACCTTTCAAGGTGTGTAGTTCTCAACCACTGTGCTGCGGCACACTAGTGTGCCACCAAACCTTTCAAGGTGTGCCGTGAAAAATTAAGAATGAATTTTGTTTATGTAATTGTATGAATCATATATATTAATAGTGAAACGTGATTGGTTTTTGCAATCGAATCACTGCACCGATTCCTATAAATAGGGTATTGTGTGAGACCTGGCAACCTTACGTAACGAGATTCGGGTTGACGACTAATTAGTTTTAGCCTTGGAGCGGTTACAGGCTTTGCATAGGCCGGACGGGAGAATAATGGAATGTGCCATCACAGAACTGACTCAGATAAACACCTTAATATCAAACAACATATTTATTACACGAGAGAGAGTTCTTTACAATTAAATATTACATAAAACCACCCAAGGAGGATAAATACCTTTGACAAAAAGGATGAAGGAGATATAACAAAGTCGGGGTGAAGTCCGTCTTTCGCTTCTGTTCCAAGTCTTCTCTTCTAAGTTGCACCGATGCAATGGGTATTTTTCCTTGATGGTGACTCGTGACACAACTTAGCGATGGGTCGGGAGAAGTCTGCTTGGTGATCAGTCTCAAAATTGATTGACAGGTTGAGAGGGGTTGTCAACTGAATTGGCAGCTGTGACACGATTAGTTTTCAGGTAGAACACCATTCGGCTATTGCGTCTCGACTGGTCACAGGTCAAGGGACGTCTGACACCTTTTTGGCTATTATGTGGTTCTCAACCACTGTGCGGCGGCACACTAGTGTGCCACCAAACCTTTCAAGGTGTGCGGTGAATAATTAAGAATGAATTTTGTTTATGTAATTGTATGAATCATATATATTAATAGTGAAACGTGATTGGCTTTTGCAATCGAATCACTGCACTGATTCCTATAAATAGGGTATTGTGTGAGACCTGACAACCTTACGTAACGAGATTCGGGTTGACGACTAATTATCTTTAGCCTTGGAGCAGTTACAGGCTTTGCATAGGCTGGACAGGAGAATAATGGAATGTGCCGTCATAGAACTGACTCAGACAAACACCTTAATATCAAACAACATATTTATTACACGAGAGAGAGTTCTTTACAATTAAATATTACATAAAACCACCCAAGGAGGATAAATACCTTTGACAAAAAGGATGAAGGAGATATAACAAAGTTGGGGTGAAGTCCGTCTTCTCTTCTAAGTTGCACTGATGCAATGGGCATTTTTTCTTGATGGTGACTCGTGATACAACTTGGCGATGGGTAGGGAGAAGTCTGCTTGGTGATCAGTCTCAGAATTGATTGACAGGTTGAGAGGGGTTGTCAACTGAATCGGCAGCTGTGACATGATTAGTTTTCAGGTAGAACACCATTCAGCTATTGCGTCTCGACTGGTCACAGGTCAAGGGACGTCTGACACCTTTTTGGCTATTATGACTTGACTGCCTCTTCTGTCCCTGAGCTCCCATTTTAACCATCCAGGAAATGTCCACACATGACATAATCCAACCCTGTCTTGGCACCCTTCAATACATTATTCTTCTATCAGCCAATGGGATGCTGCCTCATCCCATAACTTCTCCCTCCGTGACATCCACTTTAAAGTTCGATTTTGTTACAGCAATTAAACTTGTCAATGACTTTATGTAATAGCGAGTGAAAGTTTACTTTTTGAGATACATTTGTCCACCTGCATTAATTGTTGCTTTTAACAAAGAAGGTTTTATTTTTGGAATGTCTATGTCCATTTATGTTGATTGTCATTTTTGTATCCATCACTGTCTCTTTTACAGGATGCATACATCCGCCTACAATTGCTGTTACTTTTGTCGGCGAACGCGGCTATTATGACTTGACTGCCTCTTCTGTCCCTGAGCTCCCCTTTTAGCCATCCAGGAATTGTCCACACATGACGTAATCCAACCTGGGGAATTATTCATATACATTATTCTTCTATCAGCCAATGGGATGCTGCCTCATTCCATAACTTCTCCCTCCGTGACATCCATTTTAAAGTTCGATTTTGTTACAGCAATTAAACTTGTCAATGACTTTATTTTATGTAATAGCAAGTGAAAGTTTACTTTTTGAGATACATTTGTCCACCTGCGTTAATTGTTGCTTTTAACAAAGAAGGTTTTATTTTCGGAATGTCTATGTCCATCTATGTTGATTGTCATTTTTGTATCCGTCAATGTCTCTTTTACAGGATGCATACATCCGCCTACAATTGCTGTTACTTTTGTCGGCGAACATTTTTCCCTCGGGGTACACTTGTTTACCTGCATCAGCTGTTACCTCCTTTGGACAATGACTAATTATATTTACGTTTGATGTTTTTTGCGTCTATCAATTACACTATATATCAAAAAGTGGCTGATGACAATTTATAGATGGCTCACAAAGGAAGCCGTATCCGACATTCCACAATTGTTAGAAAAATCTAACCCTTAAATTTCCGTTACAGCCAAAATTTTTTGTCATTATTCAAAATTTAAAAATGACTCGTTTACCTGCATCAGCTGTTACCTCCTTTGGACAATGACTATTATATTTATGTTTGATGTTTTTTGCGTCTATCAATTACACTATATATCGAAAAGTGGCTGGTGACAATTTATAGATGGCTCACAAAGGAAGTCGTATCCGACATTCCACAATTGTTAGAAAAATCTAACCCTTAAATTTCTGTTACAGCCAAAATGTTTTGTCATTAATCAAAATTTAAAAATTAAGGAATAAAAATTAAATTAAAATTATAAAATCCGCAGGTGGTGTTAAACTTAATAAGGGCTGCCATTTAATGATCCCGTGTATGAGTATCTCTGCAATCTTAATATTGTATATATTCTTATTTATTACAATCTGTTAATTAAAATTTATTGTTAAATCTAAATTATTATTTAAAATACTTAGGTGTGCCACCAAATTTTAAAATATTAAAATGTGTTCCTCAACAGAAAGTGTGCCACCAAATTTAAAAATATTAAAATGTGTTCCTCAACAGAAAGATGTGCCACCAAATTTTAAAATATTAAAATGTGTTCCTCAACAGAAAAAGTGCTGCCAAATTTTAAAATATTAAAATGTGTTCCTCAACAGAAAAAAGGGTAAAAATGACTATGTTAGATAGTTAATGAATGGGACCATTGCCTCATTTTGTTATGCTATAATATTAAATCAGTTTTATTATCCATCCCTGTTATAATGTACTGCTGCTCTGCTTAACATACTGACAGTGACATTTAAAATTTCCACCATTCTGAAACTGACAATGCAGTGTGATCTAAAATGGCAGACACTTTGCAGTACTGTATATGTAGGATGATTTTATTTTTATTATAATATATAAAAAAAATACTTTAATACATGTAAAATACAAACTAATACTAATTTCATGATTTTTTCTCACTTTTTATAACTTTTGAAATCTAGATGGGTTTATGATTAATGTCAAAACAAATTTTTCATTGTCTAATCTGAAGAAACAAATCATTGTTATGTTGATAAGAAATAGGATTTTTGTAAAGTAATTGTTGTTCAAACTGTACAATATATTCAAATAGTAAGACAAATTGTAAGAAAGCAAAATCGAAAAAAAGACAAAAAAAAAAAATTTTGCTCCAATTAATGAAATGGGAAATGTATCCATCATCCAACTATCATTGGAAGAAAACATAAAAAAGAAATTTTGCTCCAATTAATGAAATGGGAAATGTATCCATCATCCAACTATCATTGGAAGTGCAAATCTTATGAATCAGATAAATGCATAATAATTGTTGATATTTTCTCATTTATTAGCAAATATTCAATTTATTAACCATCAAAGATTGTGCAAACTTTATTGGAAATATCAGAGATTTCCATGCCTACATTATACAGCATTTCCAACAATGCTGTCCATCAGTGTTTTTTTTATAACATTTGTATACAATCATTTAAAAAGTGATATTCGATTTTATATAAACACAAAATAGGAAATAATGCATTATCTATATATCAATATTACTTAAACGTTTAATTTTATGCTACAGATAATTTACAAAATGCATGCTTATTGCTGGGGAAAATTTGATCACATTAATTTCTTTAAACAAATAAAATTGCTTTTAATAAATGTCAATCAGTTTAAATAGCATTTTGTAATACATAGAAATTCAAACAGTACCACAAAAAACTTTCATTGTAAAGTTATATCAGTAATTCTTAACCATAATATAATCAATAATATGGAATTGAATATAGCAATCAAGTCTTGTCCTCTTGTATGCTAGAAGACAGAGCAATAATTGTAGTGTCTAAGAGAGATAACAATTGTGTTCCAAAATTTTAAAAATATATGAATTGCATCTGTGTGTATACATAAACAGGCACTCCTTGAGTTAAAAAGTTTAATTTAAATCATAATTTTTGTTTATAATGTCGATACTGCTGTTATTTTTGCCTCCACAAGTACTGTAATAATTTTATATAATTCGTAATTGGACCAATTGGAAATTTATTTCATAGATTTGAATGAAAGTTCTGATTATAAATTGATGGGATTTTTGGTGTAATTACTGCCATCTTGAAATACTACTATAATATGTTAACTGTATAATTTTAAATTATATTGGTTAAAGCATTCTGCTATCATAATATTGAATTTCTGTTTTGAAATTTGAATACTAAATTTCACATTCATAAGTACGATGTTCTTAACTTGAGAAGTGCCTTTATATTGTATGGTATTTTGTATTTTTTGCTGTATGACATTTTGGTACGAATACCATAGATTATTTATTCATTCAGTTTTAATAAGAAAACTAAAGCAAACCATAATCACTTATCAAAATCATATCTGTTAACGTAGTAAATATTGTTAATAGAAGCGAACTAGGTTGTTTAAAATCATATCTGTTAATTTTAAATATCTGAAATCTGAGCCAAAAAACTATTTATGACATTTTTGCCCTATGATTAAAAGTTTTGTGAAAATAAAAATGCAAAAAGTATACATAATATTGATATTTAATTACAAAAATTTTTTTTCAGTTGTTGAAACGGGATCCAAGTAGTCGATTGCCAATAGAAGGAATAGTACAACATTACTGGATTAAAGATAATTGTAGCAATCAACAAACAACAGTTGGAAATCATTAATGTATTATATAGATATTTAATTGGGAGAACTATTATTAATTAAAATTCTTGGTGTTTACAAATAGCCTAAAATAAATTTAATACAGTTATTCATAAAATACAGATAGTTTTTTTGTCACTGCCATGTATTATAATTCTTAAATCGGAGTTTTTTCGTAGTGCAAATAGAACATTTCCAATTGTATAATTTTATGGATAGAATGATCTGTATAAATCCTTAATATGAAATAATTGAACCATTTTATATTCTGAATAAAAGATGTAGAACATTTGTGTATTTTTGTTTTTCAAAACAATTCTTTTACTGAAATAATATAATTGTTTTTTCAAGACTGATATCATAATAAAAGAAATGAACTGGAGTTGGATTGAATCCTGCAGTTGTAAGTTTAGAATTATCTTTTAAGTCAGATATTTTAAATTTTTGGATTACCCACTATTCATAAGTTTATTATGATTATGACACAATACATTAACAGGAAACGAATGCTATTTATACAACAAATATAGTCTTATGTCATCATGAATGCAATTCAAATACTATGACCTTATGTACTTTAGAACTATTTACATGAGTTGCTCACTGAGTAACATTATATATCCTACAAGAAATATAAGCTATACTTATATTTGTGGCATAAATTATTTTATATTGCATTTATTATTGAAATACAATAAATATATCAATAGTGTCACTTATCCTCATTATAGAAGTGTTGTTGTCATCTTTGATATACAGTAGAATTGCAAAGAGGATTTTATATTTAATAAATTTTTTTGCATGCCAAAATAGCTTAGAATTGATTTATGAAAATTAAGGTGCTTCTGTATAAAGTACCTCAACTTATGACAATTTGCACTTATGACGGCCAAAAATTATTACTAAAAATTCTCTAATTCCACTTTGCCACTTGCATATATATATATATGTATGTATGTATGTATGTATGTATGTATGTATATATATATATACACACACACATCGCACACACACGCGCACACACACACAACATTGATTTTGTATATACATTGCAGCATTGCCATTAGTATGCAAGCAAAGCCTTATTGTATTTTGTCTAACTAATTATGCCCAGTAAGAGAAATGATGATAATAATTCTGACGTGAAAAAAAGGCGATGAAAGCTTTAAGTTTAACTGTTTTAAGTTAAATAGAAACCTAATTTATGAACATATTAAAACAGAAATCAAACAAATCAAGAATTAAAAAAGTCTTCAACTTATGATAGAGATGTTGGAACAGAACTCCATCATAAGTCGAGGACTCAGTGTATTATTATTTTCATTATGGGCTATGAAATAGTAATTTGAAACTTGACAGCATATGATGACAAAGGACAGAGTTGATTAATCCAATTATACTATAAGTGGGCCTATTTATTTATTATAAATATTTAAATAGATTAAAATATCATTGATATAGTATAACTGGGCCTAGTTATTTATTATATCAATGATATTTTAATCTATCTAAATATTATGAAGGCCCACTTATAGTATAATTGGATTAATTTATTTATTATAAATATTTAAATAGATTATACTATATCAATGATATTTTAATTGGATCTATTTATTTATTATATATAACTGGGCCTAGTTATTTATTATATCAATGATATTTTAATCTATCTAAATATTATGACAGTATTTCTCTAATTTTAAGCAGACAGCATTGTGTCTCTTTTTCTTTTATCTCACTACATGTCAGACAGACAGTTATTTCATTTTCACCATTATTATGTAATAATTATCAGCATTAATTTGTATATTTTTTCTGAAAATGATGAAATTATCAATGGAATAAAACTTTTTTTTTTTTTTTTTGTAAATCACAATTATTCTTGCTATACATTTCTTGAATATTGAAAATTTTACATTACATTATATAAAATACATTGAAAAAGCTCACATAATAAATGTAATATCTTTTCTAACTAAAATGACAACATAGGAAAGGAGGAAATGAAATATATGAAAATGAAAATGCGTATAATGATAAATTTACAATACTTTAAATTAAAAATCTTATTTTTTTCAAGCTGTTAATTCATCTGAAATTTCTTATATACAGGAATACCTCAATTATCGTGGTTTCGATTATTGCGATTCTCGATTTATCGCGGTTTATAATTTGATACCAAAATTCAATTATTGTGCTCAAAATTCGAATTATCGCGGCTTCGAGATATAGCCCACTATATAAGCAACCAGAATTACATTTGTTCTCCAGGTAACTCTCTTAAAACACTTCGTTTTTATCCGACGGCGCTTGCTCACCACTCGTCAGTAACTGTCCGCCTTTACCTGAAGTACACGTGGACAGGGCCGGCTTAACTCAGTACGCAGATGATTCACAGCATTGGGGCGCCAAAATTATCATTTTTCTCAATATTGTTACTCAGCAATACTGTACATAGCTGAGTAGATTACAAGAAAGCTGCATCGAGTACCGGGACCTCTAGAGTCGCACTGCATGTGAATATTTATTTCTTTTCTTAGTTACCCCTACAATGAATTATAAAAGAAGCAACGATAATATCAAGTCAACAGCTATCAAGAAGAATGTAGAGTGATCAGCTTAGAAGATTGGCACATTTAACACATTTTTTGTACCTCATATATAAAATTTAATTAATAGATTTGAAAAATCCTTGGCAGTGATCACCCATTTTACATGCATTATTTATCCCTCTTCACTGCCAAGGATTTTTCAAATCTATTAATTAATCACCCATTTTACATGCATTATTTATCCCGATTATCGCGGATTCGATTTTTTTGCGGTATTTTTCGTGGCAACAATAACGGCGATAATCGAGGTATTCCTGTACAATCTTCAGAAATTTTAGAGCAAGATATATTTTTAATATTTGATTTCAATAGTAAAATTAGTAAATGACATCTTTCATTAAATATGTCGAGCATCATATTAGAAATAATCAGTTTGGAATATTTTAAGAAAAAATGCTAAACCAAACATGTTTTACCCTGCCGACATGTATTTTCTGTATGTACTAATGGTTTTGTGAAAGTACATTAATATATTTTTAATATTTGATTTCAATAGTAAAATTAGTAAATGACATCTTTCATTAAATATGTCGAGCATCATATTAGAATATTTTAAGAAAAAATGCTAAACCAAATATGTTTTACCCTGCCGACATGTATTTTCTGTATGTACTAATGGTTTTGTGAAAGTACATTAATTATGATTTTTAATGCTTTTTCCCATTGATAAGTGAGTTTTTGAAAAATATTAACTGATTTGCTTGCCTTCTCATGGTCAAAACTGTAAGTAAGTATACCACTTTTACTTTGATATCAAAATTTCCATTATATTGTTTTAGTTAATCTAGTATTACAAGTCAGTTATATTCATACATTCTGAAATCCTCATATAAATATTTCAAGGATTTCCTAATTTGATCCTAGATTCTCTGATTGTAAATCTGATGGATTCAATTTGCTGAATGTCCCATGATAAATTTATGAACAATATATTCATTAACTATATTATAGTTCAAGTATTGTATGGTTAAACTTGTTTCTGCAATAGAGCTAGTTAATTTAAGTTTACAGAGCTATATCCCAGCATTCCAACATTTCAACTTTAATCAACTTCACTGATAATTCTCTGTAACAGTAGTTTCAAACTTAAAATGCTTTGCAGGCCAAATGTGCAATTTGAAAGGAAATGAAGGTTGAATATTTTAAAACAAAATTACAATGAAAGGAAAATATTTATTTGTAATTACTTTCAATATCTTTGTAAGAAAAAATAAAATAAATTATCTCATAATTATATAATGTTAACATTAATAAAACTGATTTATAGTAACAATTTTCCGCCTTCAATGTATATTTAAACAAATAGCTAAAACATCTTCACCGCCCTGGGCCACCAGTTTTGAGATCACTGCTTTGTAATAATTGCTTTTGTTAAAAGAAAATTTTTGGATTAAAAATGTTATACAGCTTAAGTTTCTATGAACTTTAAAACATTGATTGATAGATTTGTTTCTAAACTGTGATAAATAACAGTTTAGTATAAATAGAAAAACAGTTATTTTTAATTAATTTTTCAGCTGCTTTGAGACCGAAAAACTAATTCGAATAAATGAGCAACTAATAACTAATGGCTAAATATATACAACCTCCTTATAAATTCACCTTTGATGACATTATTGGAAATCCCACAATAAAAAGCATAGAAAGTTGTTTTCCAAAATACCATTCTGTTCATTTTAAATTTGTAAAACGAATCTATTTTTTCTAAGAAAATTTAACAAAGCTAGTGAATCTAGGAAATCGGCTAAATGTGGCAGTAAATCCATAAGCATGAGAATTGCCATCAAGAATTTGTAACTAAATCTTAAAAATGAAAACAATTTTTTTGCTTATGACATTTGCTATTTTGTTTTTTTTTTATCTTGATCTGGAATCTCAGTTTTTTTATGTTAGTATAAACATATCAAACTTTTGACTGAAATAAATAAATTAATATAAAACATTAATATGCAGAACATGTTAATGATCTGTTAGACGTGTGTGTGTGTGTGTGTGTGTGTGTGTGTGTGTGTGTGTGTGTGTGTGAGCTAGAATCTAGGAAATCGGCTAAATGTGGCAGTAAATTTGTAAGCATGAGAATTGCCATCAAGAATTTGTAACTAAATCTTAAAAATGAAAACAATTTTTTTGCTTATGACATTTGCTATTTTGTTTTTTTATCTTGATCTGCAATCTGTCAGTTTTTTTACTATGTTAGTATAAACATATCAAACTTTCGACTGAAATAAATAAATTAATATAAAACATTAATATGTAGAACATGTTAATGATCTGTTAGAACATTGTTTTGTGTGTGTGTGTGTGTGTGTGTGTGTGTGTGTGTGTGTGTGTGTGTTTTTTACAAGAGCTTGTGTGTGTGTGTGTGTGTGTGTGTGTGTGTGTGTGTGTGTGTGTGTGTTCTTATTAATGTGTAGAGACATAATTGTCATCAATATGTCTTTGGAATAGTATAGAATATGTATTTTTTCAGTTGATATCCAACCGGTAAGAATATTGAATGTTCTAATATGCAGAATAAATTTATATATAATATGACATATCATTAATTTCTTTAATTATTATGCTAATTAATTAGTGATAGTGAAATTTTAAAAGGTAAGTCCGAAAAAATGCACGTAAATGATTTAAACGTGTCAATTTGTTGTTTTATTAGCAGACGACAAAGCTAATCTTTGCATAAAACATGGTTGCGTTACTTTATAATAAATTTAAATATAATTAATGCGAACTAATAAGCTTTTTAAATATATTTTATTAAAAATAAGTTCAATTTGCATAAAACATGGTTGCCGTTACTTTAAATTTATTATAAATATAATTAATGCGAACTAATAAGCTTTTTAAATATATTTTATTAAAAATAAGTTCAGATTTAAACGAAAAATGAAAGACGAGACAATAGACTACACTCTAGTAGTAGTAGTACTTATGCCATTTTGATCATCATAACCAGTGTCGCTAGATGGCTCGCGATTGTGAGAGTAACAGCGTTATCTAGAGCAGCGCTTCTCAAACTTTTTTTATTCATGACCCCATTTTTCATTACGAGATTTTTCGTGACAAGACAATAGACTACACTCTAGTAGTAGTAGCACTTTTGCCATTTTGATCATCATAACCAGTGTCGCTAGATGGCTCGCGATTACGAGAGTAACAGCGTTATCTAGCGCAGCGCTTCTCAAACTTTTTTCATTCATGACCCCATTTTTCATTACGAACGTTTCTCAAACTTTTTTCATTCACGACCCCATTTTTCATTACGAGATTTTTCGCGACGCTATTTTTAATTACGAGATTTATCGCGACCCCAGATATTAAATATGAAATAGTATTAAATATGAAATAAAACATACTAGTACATAAATCATTTACACACTTATTAAAATGATATTAATTATGAAATAAAACATACAAGTACATAAATCATTTACACACTCGACCCTATTTTTCATTGCGAGATTTTTCGCGACCCCAAGTATTAAATATGAAATATTACAAGTACATAAATCATTTACAGTTATTAACCCTTTACATTCCACGGTATCAAATAAGAAACACTTAGGTTATTTACTCTCATTGTAAACAAAATTTTTGAAAATAGTGTTTATTAAATGTGTACAGAATGTGATTTTCTTATTAAAGGTTTTTTTTACTGAAAACAGATAATTTGGGCATTAAAGGGTTAAGATGAACACAATCAATCAACTACATTGAAAATTCAGATGTCATACATTAAATATTGGGCGTTTGTGAAATATACAAACAAAAAATTTTTGAAAATATGTTTATTAAATGTGTACAGAATGTGATTTTCTTATTAAAAGTTTTTTTTTTACTGAAAACATAATTTGGGCATTAAAGGGGGTCTACACTGAAAATTCAGATGTTCAATCAACAACTACACTGAAAATTCAGAGGTTGTCATACATTAAATATTGGGCGTTTGTGAAATTACATATAAACTGAAATTCAAGTGTTTGAATTTAATTTTTGCGACCCATAGTTTGAGAAGCGCTGATCTAGCGACATTCTGATCATAACTACAATAAAAAGATGTCGGTAGATGGCGTTACGAAAACAAAAACGATTTAAAAATTAAAAATGTTTTCGCCACACATTTCAGGTTATAGAGGGGGCGTTTCGAAATATTTTTTTTGCTTATTCAGTCACCATTTCCGTGATACAAGCTAATTTTTTTTTTTTTTTAAATAATTTGCCTAATTTTCTATGGGTCGAAATATGAATGTCAAAAACTGGGGAAATTAAGCTTAAAGATATATCGTAGATCATAAATGATTATTTAACAAATGAAAAATCCCGGTACTAATAAAACTCCCAGGATTATATGACAGTACATCTATACAAGCTCATCATTTTATAATTATTAACGTGTGTGTCATATATTAATAATCTTTAAAAAACTACAATAAAAAGATGTCGGTAGATGGCGTTACGAAAACAAAAACGATTTAAAAATTAAAAATGTTTTCGCCACACATTTCAGGTTATAGAGGGGGCGTTTCGAAATATTTTTTTTGCTTATTCAGTCACCATTTCCGTGATACAAGCTAATTTTTTTTTTTTAAAATAATTTGCCTAATTTTCTATGGGTCGAAATATGAATGTCAAAAACTGGGGAAATTAAGCTTAAAGATATATCGTAGATCATAAATGATTATTTAACAAATGAAAAATCCCGGTACTAATAAAACTCCCAGGATTATATGACAGTTCATCTGTACAAGCTCATCATTTTATAATTATTAACGTGTGTGTCATATATTAATAATCTTTAAAATCAAGTAAATTGTATTTTTTTCCATTTCTTTAGATAGATAAGACGTTAATTATAAACTAGTGGTTTTGTTGGCCATTATGGTCAAATTTCCTTGTTGAGAACAGAAGCAGATTTTAATAATATGGTCGACCACGGCCAGTGTCGTAGCTACTGTTCTAAGCGCCTATGGCTCAAGATCTAAAAGGCGCCTTTGTAAGGTGGACGATGGTAGTGATCCCTTAAATTAGGCACCTATGGCCGTGGCCACCTTCGCCATAGTCTCGCTACGGCACTGACCACGGCCACGGATTCCCAACATGGGGCGCACACCCCACAAGGGGGCAATTTGATTTTTAACGGGGGTAATTCGAGAATTAGTTAACAGTGAATTTTTTGCATTTCTTATGGTACTCGGGGCCTCATATACAGTATATATTGTGACACACATTTTTAAAATTAAAATCAGTATTCATGGTGGTTTGAAACTTTATTTGCTGTTTTTCATAATTATTTTTAAAAATTCCTCCTCAGTACTTCAATTGTTCTTTCGTTCTTTTATTTGTCTTTCGTGGATGATATGTTCTTTGGAAGCTGATTTAAATCAAATTAATAAAATTCTTCCTCAGTACTTCAACTGTTCTTTTATTTGTCTTTCGTGGATGATATGTTCTTTGGAAGCTGATTTAAATCAAATTAATGACCTTTTAGTCTTCCTCCACCTGAATAGTTACTTTTTGAATAATAAAAATTGTGTCACGGGGTATCAAGATTTGAAATATGCTTAGATGGGGTGTGGCCAAAAAAAAGTTGGGAATCACTGGTCTACGGGGAAATTCTTGATTTACGAGTTATTTTGCAATACAAACGACATACAACGGCAATGTTAGCGATAAACTCTGTGATTGGTCAACGCAATTAACAGAGTTTGAATCAGCGAATGGAAACGTTTCGATTTTCCACTTCGGAAGCCCCGGATTCGATTCTTTTTGAAATATTGGTTTTGGGCCCTGTCCTTCGTCCACCAGAAGGTGCACAATAGACTATGGTGGTCGCGGTGCTAGGGCTGAAAAAGCTTCCCCTTCCTAATCTTTGTCCACCATCCGGCTGACTTCGTCGCAGGAGCAGACAGTCTGTGGAAAGGATTGTTTCGCCTCGCCACTTGTTACTCTACCTTAATGGAAAGTAATGACATCTGTTTCCAAAACAGGGTTCGAGTCCGAGTAGCGATCTAAACAGCAAAGTTTTTCTTTTGCATTTTTATGTTAAGTTTATTGCGTTAAAGTGGTGCATAATAAATTGGCAATGGGCAATCTATAGATTTTGGAAATTCTGATTTTCTGCATTTTGCAAAGTTCGGACCGATCCGTTGTAAATGAATATCTATCTAGAAAATTCTGTTTACGAGTTTTTCAAATATTAACTTATAGATAGATAAGTGCCGATTAGTGTCCCGATTCCGTTATTCGTCACTATTGTATTTTTTATAGATAGTGTAGAATCGCTGTATTTCTCTATCATCATAAATAACATGACACATTATATGAGTGTCAGAAACCAAACTGATTAATTCCGTCTTTGTAAATTTCTCAATTTTAGTACGCAAAGCACGCTTATTGATACGTGCTCGAACACTAAAATTGATAAATTTATAAAAAAATGGAGTCGATCAGTTTTAATTTCTGAGCTCATATGCTCAATAAAAATTTAATGGTGCGTGTCTGAGAAAATACGATATTTTCTTCGTATATACCTAATTAAAACAGAAATAAAATCATTTTATAAATATTAATCGCAGTTTAAAATTGAATTTTATAACAGCGAATGTGAAAAAATGAAATGATTCGGCAGGAAATCCGTGGTGACACGATGAGCCGAATGTCTTTGTTACTCTATGGCTATCACTGTAAAACTAACTAGTTTTCTGCTTTCAGATGGCTGACATAAGCAACTATAGTATGGAAGATTAGGTATTATTAAGGGCTGTGTCCGAGACAAGGTACCAGTTGCGAGACGATGTTCATTTTGCATTTACACAAATTAACAAGACTCGTCTCCGTAAGATCAAACGAATTTATTTTGCGTCACGAAAATCTGAAAGTCATACTAGCCTTCTGGATCGGTAACTTCCTAAGTGGTTCTGCGGGAATAACAAGACATTTGGACCACCCTATAGACAGCGCTTAATACGGCAGCAAAAAACGTAGTTTACTTGAACAACCAGTATTATTATTAATTTGACTTTTTCTTTAACTGGAACTAATATTTTATACACACATGATGATATGGCGTTATTTACGTTTTGCCATTCGTTAGGTGTCAAGTGACACAAATAAATTTATTTCCTTTTAAAATGAAACATGATGATGTTTTTCCCCCTTATAAAAGAAAACTTAACAGGTAGTCCTTACGACACGATTAAGTTCAACAGAGTGGTTGCATACCATTTTAGAAATATTGACACATATGGCGTACCGGCACCTATATATACAGTATAAATAGCCCGATTATAAAAGGTTGATTATAACTCCTTTAAATCGTCCCATGATAACCAAAGAAATTATCATTAAAAGGTTAAAAGTAGTTATTGGGTATATGAACTTGATCTAGAGAACTAGTTCAGTTTCCGATATTTTAATTTCATAGACTATTAAGATCAACAACATTCTGAGGATCAATATTTAGATTGCCATTCCATGCACTTTTAACACAATTTGGAAAATAATAGAAATCGTTATATTTCAACAATATAAAGAATAAATTTTATTTTTTTATATTGTTGAAGTATTTTTATATTATATTTACATCTATAAGAATTCGTTAGAATCAAAAAATATTTTGATTCCAATAAATTCTTCAGATTAATGTTGAACAAAATTATAACACTATGCTACAGTTAACCTTTAACATTATACATCACTTTTCTCTTAATTTATTATTATAAATTAAATTCTGAGAAGGGAATTTAAATGTAATTACATATATTTTTTTAAAGACAGAATAAAAATACTACAATACCTTGGAAGCTATGATGGAAATATTCACAAGCTCAAATTACAAGACAATTTGCTATGGAAATCAGATGTTTTGTTGTTTAATAAGATTCTAATATGTTAGGTGCTGTTATATTTACAATACATTTCGATGGAATCTTTTTGGTTTTCCAAATACAGTTTGGATATTATAAAATGTGATTAAAAATTGACCTCTATAAAGGAAATTTTTCCACTGTTTTAAGATACTTTTTGTAATAGTTTTATTTATTTCCTAGATGATTATATGAAGTTTATAAAAAATGTGCATCATAAATTTTTGCTTGTTTATGACGACAAAATATACCCACCTAATGGATTATTTCATGTTTTTCTTTGTAAAAC
The DNA here is from genome assembly GCA_000484575.1 of Olivierus martensii. Taxonomy (NCBI): domain Eukaryota; kingdom Metazoa; phylum Arthropoda; class Arachnida; order Scorpiones; family Buthidae; genus Olivierus; species Olivierus martensii. The sequence continues at coordinate 48,865 of AYEL01071220.1, forward strand.
AATGTTATTTTTAATACTTACTGTATTTTTTATCTATACAATATGTGAAACCTGCATTGAGCTATAATTACTACTTGGTAAAAAACAGCACTAAATCGCAGTAAAGTTTATAATATTTACTAAACATAACAACTTTAACGTTTTCGGCTACAATGCCATCATCGGGCACATTCAAAATCAAACATTCTACAAAAAGAATAAACAGTTTCCTTCTTTTTTGTAGAACGTTCGATTTCGAATGTGCCCGATGATGGCGTTGTAGCCGAAAACGTTAGCATTGTTATGTTTAGTAAATATCATAAACTTTACTGCGATTTAGTACTGTTTTTTACCAAGTAGTATAATCAGTATAAGCAGTTGTTTATTCTTAAGAGCTATAATTACTTCAGTTATGGAAATGGTGATCTCCAATATTTTTGATCAAAATATTTTATTTGTTATATGTTGTGTCCAATACAAGAGAGAATCTTTAAAATGCAAATCTTAACTGGCTTTCCATTTTCATAAACTGCAACAATTTCTTTAAGGCATTTTTGTTCTGATTTTCTATCTTTTAATTTATTATTTGAATGATACTACTATAGATATGGAATAAAGGAAAAATCAAAATTTGTTAGGAATTTCCTGGCAGCCATATTTATTCAATAAAAATTTGCATAATTTTTATAAATCATGAAGATAAAATTGTTGAAGGAAAATATGCCAATAAATCTGAAAATTATTTCTCGTAAGTCAATATGAATTATTTTTGAAATTATCTTTACTGCAAAATGAGAATTTTTGCATATTTTTAAAGCCAGAATAAGGGAAGAAACCCACACACTTCTTTTTCTAATTAAATCAGTGTGACATTTTATCCAGATTGACACTTGTCATAAATATACTGATGTTGTAACATTCTACTGTATTTTGTAACAGTGTGTAATACTATTACAAAATACAATAATGAAGTAAATTATAACCATATAAAAATTGAATATATTCAGCTTTATGAAAAGTGCACTGCAATGACTACTACTCATTTCAATGATTAGTAATTGGGTGGAACTACTGCTACAGAGAAAAGAATTTTTTATACTGATGTTTTAATTCATAAAATACAAATAAAAAAATTAAGCATAAAAAAATTTTATGAATAAAGATTTTTCACTTAAAATTTATTATAAAAAAGCATATACAATTTTAGCTGACAATTAAATAAGTTTTTTGGAAAGAGAAATTTGTAAACCAAATGTAAAATGTGGAAATCTTTACCTTAAAAAAATTTAATATAAAAAAATTAGAAATAAAATAAACAAATGTTGGTCCTGAGTAAAATTCAATTTATAGATGAAAATTTCAGCTGTACAAAACAATTATTGAAATGTTTCTATACATAGAAAATTTTAAAAAGTAAATAAAGAACAAAACAGCAACTAAAAGTTCATCTATTTATTTTTCTAAGTTGTTGAAAATGATGATGATAAGAGTAGCTGTAAGAGAATCATTGTAGATCAATTGTGTAATAACTCCATAAGAAACTTATGGAATTATTAAAAGAGTAGTGAAGTCATTTAAATATCAGTTTGTGATGCCACTGAATTTTAATTAAAAAGTTTCAAATTTAATGACTTCACTTCTTGATCATAAACTTCCAATGATGATTGTTTCCCAGCAAATCAGTTGCTTTCTGTTGATGTAATGCAATATGCCATATGACTGTACAGTGCCAATGAAATAAGTTCTGATTATTACTCCAAGCTTGTCTGAACAGGAATTAAAATTATTCTTGAGATGATGGATCACGTGAACTTGAATAATGATCCTGTTGTATCATGCTTGGAATGTATTACAGAACAAGTTGAAACATTTTCTTCTACCACATCTGAAAAGAAATAAATATTAAAAATGTTGAAAACTTGCAATCAAATTGCTTAATATATTATGTTCAACTTTTACAGTATCATATCAGAATGTATTTGTTTACTTTTCATACACACTATAAAGCATCAGAAAATATATGCAAGTCTCCCTAGATTTATGAAGGTAAATGCAATCTTAAAAAGTCTAAAAAAAAGAACTTTCCACTTGATTTAATTATAATACTGTTCATTCTAGCACTGATTAAAAGTGGAAAAATTTACACATAAAATTTAGTAGCGCTTTCGACTTTATTAAGTCCTCATCAGCTATACTTTACATATATAGATTGTCGAACATAAGAATGCCAAAACAGAACAAATTTAAAGTTTAAATATACAAATGTTAGAATGTTAAAATAAAATATTAATTAAATAAACATTAAAAATAAAATAAAATTAACAAGCTTTACAACATTAAGAATAATAATACATAAA